>MU968489.1:152933-299293 GCA_034641835.2 Pinus albicaulis
TACGTTGCTCCAACAAAATCATTCAAAAAGCAAAATAGTTCTCAAATAAATAACATATTTACCATAAATGATCTCTCATCATAATTTATCCAAATCTTTATAAAAATAAATATGATTAAATACAAATACATGTAAGTTCTATAAAAATTTCTTTCCTCACCAAGCTATGCCAAAATAAAAATATAGATTTCAATTTGCTGATTATTAATTAAAATTAATAAATATAAACTATAATTTTTATGTTTTAAAACATAATTGAAATTAAGTTTTATTAAGTTCCGAAGTCAACTCTCCTCCACAGAATTCGATACACACTTTTTGCTTTATTAAAAATGCGTTTATAAAGAAATTCCAGAATCCTTCTCTTTTGTGTATTGAGAGCGTATTTATTGATCAAATTCTTGTCTTGGGATTTCATATCCGTGAGGCCTCTACAAAACACTACCACATAAAACACTATCGCATATATATACTTTCATTGGAAAATTAAGTAGACCAAAGTTGATATTTCGAAATTTATATACGTATGGATGTTGAGAATGTACATATGTATTAAAAGGTTTTATTGGGGGAATAATACATATATGTGTTTATATTGGAGGATATATATTGACCAAAAAATAACAATATGTTAGGAGATATAGAGGGGAGTAAAGGGGCTTTTATATTGGCGGTATAAAAAATGGAGCTCAAAGTTAATGAGAAAACATAAACGGGTATAAAAATGTTAATAAAAAAATACATACCTACAATATTTATTGAAAGTGGGGTTTTAAACATGGTGTATTGGGTTCTTATTTGTAGGGAGTTAAAATAATGTGATTTTAGAAGTATTTTTAATATGTAGTCAAATTAATGATATGTTTAATATGCTATGAATTCATGTGATATGTGATATGTCACGGAGTTCATTAGTGAAGCCCCCATGACATATTCTTGGTGTACCCTCCTAATTTACGAGTTTTCTTAATAAATTCCTGCATTCACTTTTCCCCATTTTAATAATTTATTTACTATCTACTTTTCAATAAGAAAGAATAGCAAGAAATAGAAATATGTGCACATACAAATTATTTTTTATATTAAGCAAGAATCACATAATTACATCTAGCTTTCATATGGTGCTTACGAGATCCAACAGTTATAAACTCGGTGGTTGGTTGTTGAGAAAATGTCTCAAAAAACCAACTACTCAACAAACTAAATCTATGTAAGCCTTAGCGCTTACATTATTACATAGATCACAAAATACATATAGATCACTGTTGAGATGGTTTTGATCAACGATGACATCCACTTTGGAATTTCGTGGCTTGTGCTCTTTTTTCCCCACCACATGAGCTACCAATTGACCTCCATTTAAAACATAATTGCTTCTAACCATTGTTGACGAACTTTGTAGAATTGATGCTTGAGGCCTCCCTACATAACCCTCTATGAACTAACTGCCATCTTTCAAAATACAACAAACTGAAATTTTGTGGAGTTATATGGAGGTAAGTTGTACGGATATTGAGTGTATTCATTAGTTAATTATACAATTGACCCGTTTAACACACTTACATGCTCACAAAATAGCGTAACTAATGTTATGATTGATGATTGTTTTTAGAAAAGTATGAGAGGTTTTAGCAATGAATTCATTATCACTATCACAATGCGAGAAGTCTTCAAGGTAGGCCTCTAAAAATTCTTCAAAGGTAGCTATAGTTTATTCTTTTAATTTACTATTTAATAGATTTCGACAATGGTTTTAGAATTGAATGTTGTGTGTCCATATCTTCGACAATAAAAATATTCTACTAAGTTCCTTCTTTTATTGACTTTGTGTAGAGAATAGTGTCGTCTTAACATGTGAATTGTCCTTTGTGTCACACGATTTCACCTCTTCTCATGCCTTTAAGAGTGTTCATGATCATTTGATCTAATGATCGAGAGGAAAATTGACTTGAGTGAATATAACATTATCATAATTTGAAGATAAGTTGTTTAAGAAAATAACCCAGTATCTTCTTGTACTATTTTACTTCAACTTCCTCCATGATTTTAAATCATTTGGTGTGTAGACAATGATACTGCATCATGCATTTTAAGTTTGAATAACTACAATTTTAAGGAGAATTATTTGCATTAGCAATTTTTTCCCCAAATATCTTACTTAATTGTTCCATATTTGTGCATAGGATTTTTCTAAGTCTATAAGGTGAAATTGTGAATCCTAATAAAGATATCCTATAGCGGAATTAACTCTCTTCTCTTTTACGCCATTCAATTAATTGTTTTGGATTGTGAGATTTTTTTCTACTCATTTTTATGAAGATCCATAATTTTTTATGCATTAGATTAAATTGAACTTTCACCTTCCAAGTATTAAATTCGAACTGTTGATTTTTTTTCAAGTATATGCTACTATGTTTAAAAATAAATATAAATATTTATTCAAAGATAGCTACCGCTTGTTCAGGTTGGCCTTCAAGCACATAATAAAAAAAACCCCATCCTTTGCTTTAGAAATGTCTTTTAGAAATGGAGGTGGATCAAATTGTATTTCTTTTTCTAGTTTGGATGGATAGGAGAGAAATATACATAAATTGTTGACTTGTTGAGACCATTTCTCTGTAGATCCTTGAGATACCATAAATTCCAAACAACGGTTTCAAAAATGACCCCTCGGTGACATGCTCCTCAAAATCCCAAATTGAGTTGCTTTGATTATTAGACTTGTGTATCTCATTCTTATTACTTTTCTTACAAATAATGAAATCTATTGAGTTACATACGAAAGTACAGGTTAATTTGGTAGAATGTGAAAGGTTTTAATTTCTTATTATTTTTACTATCTTCAAATGGTGAGAAAATAGGTTGGAGCTTGAAAATGAAGAACAAAGACAAGTAAAGATTGAATAGGAAGCATATAAATCTTAGATTTGTTCAAGTGGAATCAACATTGGTGTCGAGGTTAGATGCTCTCTCAACAAAGTAGGCAAATCATGTGGTGGAGACCAAATGTAGAAGCCATTGTGTCCATTCAATACTTGAATTTTGTTGAACATACAAGGTCCACATATAAATTTGATGTTGAGTTCTCTACATCATGTTGGAAAATCATGACTATCGACGAAGAGTCCTCGGACCAACATTGAAAATATCAGTATCCTCAATTTTTCACAAGCCTACTTTATTGCATGAATTACCACGAGCGTACATGTAACCCTACACTACTTTTACATTTTTCATTTCACAGCCCTTCCCCTAAAGTTAACTAAATCCATAGTTAGTAGCTACGATATCAAGTGAGAAATGAGAGATATGTGCACCATTCTTTTATATTGCACACATAATTACATCAATTATATATGTTTGTGAGAATCCAACAAATTTTTTAATATGAGAGATTGGTTATTCAAAAAATATGTCAAGCTGGTCAAAAAATCAAATCTACACAATTTCCAAATGTGCCTATTTGCTAAAGTAAGCTTTATTTCAAAATGAATTATTTTATTTTCCAAATTTTAAAAACATATATGACAAAGTGATGTTAACGAGTGTAACATAAAAAAAGATAAAAATGTAAGCATAATTTCTAATGATTTTTTTAGTTATATTTTCTTAATTAATTTATTTCGAATATCATAAAAAAATATTAGAATTACAAATTTAAGATAATCATAATATTATAAGGGTTGATAATAATATTTTAACTTTTTTGTAGTTCAAATTATTTTCATTACATTTGAAAAAAAACGGAGGTGTTTACAAAAATCATCTCAATGACCCCTTTCCATAATTTCAACCGGAACTTGTGAGATCGGTGCCTCGAAGCCATAGAAAATAGTTGACATCTATTATTGTCGATGAGAATAATCCTTAGCTTACTCCAAAAAAAAAAAGAAATATAACCGAAGTAGCCATGACATATCAAGGGGAGGGGGATTAGGGGCATTATAGGGGAGATTCTGAAAGTAACCAACATGCTCATGCATATGAAAATACATGTGTTCCACCCTCGCTTCCAGTTACGAAGGTAATTAGGTAAGTCACGATAGTGGTTGTGGAGAAGGCTATCCAATTGTTCCATAATTTATTTTAGCCCATATTATTAGTTCATTTATATACGCCACCATCTCATTGCGATATTCATAGTGGTGTTCGCGAGTGAATATCCATGTTCATCTGGATGTTTAAAGGCTGTTCGGTGATGAACTCCTAAGTAAGCAGGGTCCACAACATGGCCTGGGGGGTGAGCTCATGACATGGCAACTACTTCTTCCATCCTCGGTGGCAAAGTATCTAAGGGGTGTAACCTTCGAGTTCGGGATACTTTCCACTAAGGTGGTTCCCCTCCCCCTGGGTGGGGGTGTCCCCATGGCATGACATGCTAAAGAGGTCGAGGAAAAACCTATTATGTGGAGATGGTAAGGGCGCTAGAGACAAAAATTCGGAGCACTTGCAATATACAAAACAAGCAAGACCCACAAAAGTGCATATCTTGGAGGATGCATATCAACAACATTTAAATAGACATCGAGACACGGGGAGCCCATGGTTACTCCATCCTACGGCCATATAAGGTTAAGAGCCTTCCACCACCCATGGGCTACAATTGAAAATACCCCTACCCATAGATGACAAATAACTTTTCATTTCCCTTCCAAATTAGTGGATATCGGTCCACGGGGAGGGGGTGTACACCCCAAAGAGAGCAATATAGGTAACATAAGGTAAAATAATTCACAAAAAATAACTCGAACACGGAAGGTAGTCCCCGACTAAACAACGATGAAGACATCGATTTTGAGCCGACAACAAATGCAACCAACATAAAAAAATAGCTTGTCGAATTGTAGCCATGAAGCCTCTGGGGTTGTAGCCACTTCGACCTGGAGAACTTCGAAAACTTGAAATTCCATGACCGAATACTAAAAAGCGTGAAGATCGAAGTGACACCTGGCTTCTCGCGTTTCGAGTCCGGGCAGTTACAACAAACTAGTGTTCGGTCCCAAATAATCGAACCCAGAGTGGTGATGCGGGCGCCGGGTATGTTGGTGTTTTTGTGCAAATATACTCTTTCGGATTATGAATTCAATGTCTTGTATGATACTTCAGGGTTCAATTTCTTGCAAATTATCAGAGAATCTCATGAATGTTTTCATGTCAATTGTAAGACAATTAACATACAAACAATAGATGAACAACGATGTAAATAAAAGTATAGACATTTTCGCCATAAAATTAACATGGGTATTTGATGAGTTCACCCCTCTGAGCTATGTACATCTCCTTGGTCCGGCTTCCATGGCTTGGGCCTCAGATTGTCAGTCAACATTTGCAATTCTCTTTTGCTCCTGTAACACTCCACTAAATAGCTCAAAATGGTCATCTAGCCTCTTTCTAAACTCAAATTCGTCGAAATTCAAAATTTATGACTAGTTTAATTTTTCCCACTATGAGACCTTAAACCGCTACATGCAACTAAATTGGCGATCTCCACCAAATATGGGGGTCCCAGTTAATATGTAATTAAAGTTAAGTGGGAGTTTAGGGAAAATTAAGTATACTTAATGCTAAACTCGTGATTTAAAATAATCCAAAATTAGTATATGGATTAGTCGCATAATAAGAAATTTTAAGGTTAAATAAACGTGGTTAATGGTTTAAAACTTCGCGTTAATGGAGCTCACTTCAGTAGCCTTGGCGCAACGGTCTTATGAGCGGGGTTGTACCCGGAAATTAGCCCCCCACCTTACCACCTGCAATACAAAAAGTCATAAATACATATGGAATCATGACTATTAAGAACCATCATAGTCGGTAGATAGGGTGTGGTGCTATGTGGCGAGAGAGGGTGTGTGGTCGAACAGATACCTCCCACCCCGAACGATGACCGAGGTACCTGCTGTGCAATATTGGGTGGAACGTGGTGGGCCTAGGCTACACCACAGCCCTTCCTCACCTTGTTAGCCCAAAAATGACCCAATAAAACAACGACACATCACCCATAATTTTGACCAATTTCGTTTTGCCACTTTTCGGCTTACCATTACGAGAGAATTTCCAAACAAATGACCTTGCAGTCATCATACCACATCATCACTACGGATACATTGGCCAGGAAATATTTGTCAATTTTTTTTAAATTTTTGCCTATTTGAAAGTGGACGAACTCGTTTTACTGAGGAGCATGGAGACCATTATTCATGAAATGAAGCATACTGAATTAGAATGGCGAGCACTACGTGGTCATTCAGGTTTTGGAACAATATGATAACTTTTATTTTTTGAGCATAAATTGAGCCTTGATCATTCCTCCCCACTAGAAGCTTTTGGATGCAAAATATGTATTAGGATTTCTAAACATGTCCCAAGGGTCTGGATTCTCTCACCTTTGTTCCAATCCATTTTCCTTTTGAAGTTTTTCCTTTATTCCCACTCAAATATAGTCGACACACTTCCTACAGCCGATGTCCTTGTCTTCCTATCAAGTATGGTGTCTTGTTGTATCTCAAAGAAATAAATATGGAGAAAATATTCAATAGATGGCATTGCATTCTCTCCTTTGATATTAAATCAAGGAGGCTCATACAATCTCAAATTTTCATCATTATGACTAAATAGGTTTTCATGTATGAAGGCAAATCAGAGAGAAAGGATTACCAATCTTTTCCAATTTTAAGAGGACCATAAATGATTGGTTTTAGCTTACTACACTTCTCCTTGGGTAACACTAGTTTCTAATTTGGAAGCCAAAATTCATCACCAACTTCAGAATTTTATGATCCCTCGATTTTTTTCATGCATCGCCTTGTACTTTCTTTGAATTTTCTCTAGTTGATGTTACCTTGCCGGTAGTTCTTGAATTTTCTCGATGGAATTTCTTTGCTTTATCTATGTCTTTATGTCCATCGACCTTTCTACATCTTCCCCAAAGATGAAATCAAATGGAAACATAAGAATCAACCAAGACATGCCAATAATGATGTTTGATTAGAATAATGCTTTGCATGAATTTTTAAGCATGTTGAATGTAAACAAGTATTCATCCCACAACTTGGGATGTTTCTTTTAAGATATCTAAGAATATGAACAAATATTATGTTAACCACCTCAGTTTGACCATACGATTTTAGAAAGTTTGTACTCTTCTTCAACTTAGTGTCCATCAAATCCCAAAAAGTTGACCAAAAATTCCCAATAAATTGAGAATCTGGAAGTCACTTACAATGAATCTTAGAAACCCAAAATGAACCCAAACATTTTGAAAGAAAATATGAGATATTTGTTCGAGACATAACTTTCTTTTTACATGGCATCAAAATACACACTTTTTGAACCTATCCACAACTACATACAAATAATTATGACCTCTTTTCGACAAAGGAAGACCTCACAAAATCCATGGGAATACCCCACTCCCATGGACATGCGAGGCTTGGTGGTGTGTAAAATTATATCTTTCTATGCTGACTTCTTGTGCACATAAAGAACAACCTTTAATAAAATGTGACACACTTTCAAACGAAACCAAGACGATAACAATACCCTCTGAATATTTTCCATTGTTTTCTTACACCAAAATGTCCCACAATACGAGAAGTATGTGCTTCCCTTATGACATTCACTCTCACCCCGTGGAATACAAAACTTGCCCAAATGACCCAGCAAGTTATTATGAACGTGGTAATATAATTCCCTCGACTTAGCAACATTGACTCAAGTTTGCATAAAAATCTTGAAAGTCATTGTCAAAATAATATTGTTCAATGTAACTTTCATGTAAAACAAAAGTATTATTGAGTAAAGTAGTTGCATTAATAATAGGCCACAGAAAGAATATCATCAACCTTTTTGCTTATATACCTTTCTTGTAACGGTCTCCAAGTCGAATTTGATGCAAAGAATCCCATCCATGAAATTTCCTTGAATCTTTGCCATTTGTTTCACGATTACGAGTCTTGCAATGGTTGGTGATCGGTGTGAATGATGGCTTCCTTTCCAATAAAATAATGTTTACATTCTTCACACTTTGTAACAACACATATAGCTCCTTTCATATGTAGGATAATTTATCACTCCACCATTAAACATTTCTAAATGGAATGAAATAGGCTTATAGTGTTATGTAATTTAGCCATGACATAGTCACTTTCATTTTACGAATCTCAAAAGGTCGTCTCTCAGGCCAAGTAATTCTAATATTGAGGTTGAGTTGATCTTCTTCTTCAAAGAATCAAATTCTTTTTTTTTGATTTCCTCCCCCCTTTGGGAGAACTTTCTTAGCACTCGTCAATTCATGTAATGGAGTTGCAATAGAGAAAGAAAAATTAGCAATGAATTTCCTCCAATACCGTGCTTCCCCTAGAAAAATTCTTACCTCCGTACATGACTGACTTGGGTATAGGAAAATTCAAAATGACCTCAAATTTATAGGGGTCTACATTCATCTCACCTCCTCCAACAATATGTCCGAATAAACTAAGAAGTTTTACAAGAATTCCGTATTTGACATCTTGAAAAATGATTGTTCTTTTCTCTGAACAGCAAGCACCTTGTTCACATGCATGGTATGTTCTTCCGTTATTTGCTGAATATAAAAATATCATCTAAATGAACCAATGACAAACTCATCTAGAAATGGTCTTAATACGCTGTTCATAAATCTCATGAAAGTAGTTGGAGTATTGCAAAGACCAAAGAGCATAACAAGCCACTCAAAAAAATCCTTGTTTAGTTTTAAATGTGGTCTTCCACATATGTCTGTTCAGCTATTCTAACTTGATGATAACCACTTCCTTAAATCTAACTTATTGAAATACTTTGCATACTTCGAACGATCAAGAAAATCATCAATCTTTGGGAAGCGGATAATGGTTAACTTTATCGTGATTTTTTTGAGTTCTACAAAGTCACACACATGCTTCATTTCATCCCTTCTTGGGCACCAGCAATACAATCGGTGGGAACCACATGGCGAGGTAGATGGACAAATGATACCTTTTATTCAACAATTCTTAGATTTTCTTCTTGATTTTCACACTTTCCATTATCGATATACGATACATGCCAATGTTATGGAGTGTAACATCCCTCTTGTAGTTATGCTCTCATGACTTACCACATAAAAAAATATATTTTAATCTATCATCAAAACCTTAAAAAGATTCAAAATATTTATCATTCCCTTTTTAATCATAATAAGCACAAAGTTTTTTCTTGAGTTTAGTCTCTTCATTTTCCCATCATTAACCAAAGATAGGTTTAACTTTTTGCGATGAGCTCTCACGAATATATTTACACCCCATATTTGAACAAGTGATACTTGTTCTCCTTAGTGAGAGAAGAATTATTTCTGTCCTTAGAGATATGGGCTACCCAAAAAAAAATTCTATATGTTAAGTGGTACAAAATCTATGTCAACTTCATCAATAAAGTGTGTGAGAAGTAATTACTGTAGAAATTTCGGAAAATGCATTTTCTTGTAACCTATAAATTTGTATCTTTTTTAAAGCAATCTAACCAATGGGTATGGCTTATGATGAGGCAGAGTTTCCAAGATCCGGATTCTTGACTAAGTCTTCAGAGATTAAGTTTTCTTGAGACCATTATCAAATGGTATGTCAATTTTTGTATGTTTTGGGATCACTCTTACATAGAACAACTCTGTTCTTGTTTCTTCATTTGGAGTGTTATTGAGCAATTTAAAACTATTACTTGTGATGGCTTCTTTTCCATTTTGTGACCATGGCTGCAATTTTAGTCTACATCTCTTGAATCAGGTCAAAAGATCCTGTTGTGTGGTAATCGAATTGACTTTTATTTCCCCTTATTGTTCAATTTATTAGGCCTCAATTATTGATGAAGTTTCCAATAGTGGGCTTCATCATGACCTATTTGAGCATAAGTACATGGTTTCCTTTAACTGCTAGCAGGCCTTACTCTCTGCTGCAAAACACACCTTTCTTATTTGAAGCGAGACATTTTACCCTCATGCCTTTGCTTTCCTGCGCCTCCTTTGACAGCAGCTTGCACACATGCCTTATCTAAACTAGTGGGATTCAAAATGAGATCATATCTTCGGAGTAACTATATAATCCACCTATGTACTTCATCAAAGTTTCTTAGCTATGAAAATCAACTCCTAACAGAGAGCTCTTCTCTAAATTCATGAGGTGTAATGTTGCACTACTTTGACATTTAAATTGTCTAAAAGTTTTCAACTCATAATAACTTTTTTTTCATATAAGCTAGAGGATAGAATTGCCTTTTAATGGAAACACTAAAATTTTCCAAACCATTGAGATATTATCATTTTTCTTAATCTCCTATTGTGTCTATACTTCCCACCATAAAGGTGTTGAACCCTCCATTCTCAAGGAAGCCACATTTGAATCTTTTATGTCATCTTCTTAAAGGTTAAGATACTAACGATAAACCTCCAGTTGACAAATCTAATTATCCATCTTCTCTACATTCACATTTCCATTATACATTAGACTTAAATTAACTTATCAGTTAAGTAAGGGGTGGTTTTACCGGCTCCTTTTAAATGTGTATATGAACAAGTAGGAAGAGTTGTGGTAGTGGAAGATGAATATAAGAGAAGGTGAAGATGGTGGTGAGGATGATGGTGGAGTGGATGGAGGTGACTTCTTACCATGCAACCCAAATTTTACGGGGGGTAATTTCCTTAGATCAAACACCAAAGTTCACCACTCTCAAATAGATCACAAATCAGTATACCAGTGGTGACGTGATTAAAACCATAAAAGAGGGAACACAATCCACAACCTAAGCCAACACTTTGCCACTTCGGACGGTTATTAATATAAGAAAATGAAATTTAAATTAGATTCTCTGTAAAATGGTTACCAAAATGATCCTCCATGCTCTTTAAATAGAGATCATGGACCAAATGGAGTGTTAAGCCACGGATCAAGAAGTGTCAATAATACCAAGGAGAGAGTGAACCATCAGATCACTACATAATGTGGCCCCATTGGATTATAAAGTTACAAATATACATAGTAAAAACACACTTTACCTAAGTCTACACTAGACCAAGTTATACTTAAATATTTCCTATGTGTCGGAATATCCTAACGTCCCCCCCTTAAAGAAAAAAATGGGATAGGATTGAAGGATTTACAAAGGTGACACAAGGAGACTATTTCTAATAATCGAAATATCCTAACATCCCCCCTTAAGAAAAACTTGGGATATGATTGAAGGATTTACAAAGGTGACACAATAGGAGAAGGAAGGAGCATTAAAGCTATCCCTCTTAATGATAAACAATTCCTAAACTCCAAGCATAGATCAAAGTTTGGTAAACGTCACTTTGAGAGCCTTTGTAAATATATTGGCAACTTGATCATTGGTTGAAATGCACTTAAAGAACACGATCATGAATGAGATTTTATGATAAAGTGTATGTGGAGCTCAATGTTTATGGCTAATGCTGAAATGGATCTTTGCATAGTTGAATGGCACTACGATTATCACGCACCAAATTGTAGTTGGATGATCTTTAGAGTGAAGACAAGGTCGGTGCGGATTTGGCAGTCCATGGGGGCTTCCTTGCTCGCTTCATTGTGCCACGATACTGCCTTGATAGAAGAAGAGAGATGGAATTTTGTTTCTTACAAGACCATGTAATAGGTCTGAAAATAAGAGTGAATACATAACCTACGATGAACTTTCAATCATCGAGGTCACATACCAATAAAATTGATGAAACCAATCAACAAGGGAGATGCTCCTACATTGTAATCAATCCCAGACCAGCTATACCTAGAATATATCAAATTATTCGTTTAGCTACACCTCCCACTACTTTCATGAAGTTGGTGCATAAACGGAAAATAATACCAATGGAAAAGGAAAGGTCGGGATGGGTATGGTTAGATACGAGAATTTTACCAACAAGTTAACGGTATAAGGTAGTATCAAATTCGGGGAGTAGTACGAGTAGTAGAAAACTTGAATCTAGGCGAAGAGAGGGGATGGATTACAATCTTCCAGAGTCTGAAAATGGTGCCGAGGATACGGGCATACTTGGGCCCGAAAAGGGTAGTACATGGATTGCAAGACTTGAAGACCGAAAATAAATGCAAGTGTCCTAAGTACGTCATTTCAAACTTATTTTGAGCTAAAATTGACATGGTTTATATCATTGGGATCACTACCGGTAAGGATAGAATCATCAAAATAAAGAACAAGTATGATGAAGGACTTACCCACTTTCTTGGTGTAGACGATGTTACATATTGAGAATGACACCTAGAAAAGCCATTATCTAAGAGAAATCTATTCATTTTTTCATAATAAGCGCAAGAACTTGTTTAAGACCATAAAGAGACTTCCTAAGGTGAAAGAGCAAGGCTAGAGAAGTATTGGATAAAGCTAGTGGGTTATTCCATGTATATTTATTCATGCAAATCCCCATGTAAGAAAGCGGTTAACATCCATCGATGGACTTCCCATTTTAAAGGAAGCGATGGGGAAAGAACAAGATGGATGATTAATCTTGGCAATAGGGGAGAAGGTTTTAGTATAGTGATACCTTCAACTTGTGAAAATAATTTAACAACAAGATGAGATTAATGTTTATACATGTCATGCGGTCCAAACTTTGTTTTGCTGCATTGGTTGCATATAACAAGTTTTCTTCCCTTTGGGAGGGAATGATCCCAAGTATTGTTTTGCGATAAGGAACGATATTATTCATTCTTATCTTCACTGGCTTATAGATGATAATACTGACTTCTAAAAGGTGTACGGATCAGTAATGCTGAACTTAAAACGATAAGTAAAGACTCTTTCGAACTAAGAATGTACGACATTTGATCTCAAGGTCACATGCAATAGAACCTGCTACATCTCGAGTAGAGCGAAGATCATATTGGAAGCCGTGGAGCTAAAGGGGAGTATCTTGAGGAGGTGGTGGAGGATTGTCCATCCTTGTTGTCATGCTGAGAACTAGAAGGAATGCGTAAAAAATAGAAGAGATAGAGAGAGGTGGCACATATGCCGAATCAAGCTACTTAAACCAAAAGTGGAACACATGCTGAAATGAGCTCACGGAATGATATATTTTTCATCAAATTTTACATCTCTTCTATTGATTATATTTTTATATTTTGGTTGAAGAAGTCTATATCCTTTGGCATCTTCAAAATATCAAACAAAAATGCATTTTCACTCTTAGGACCTGAGGCTTTATGTTTCACATTTGGAATATGGGCCAAGCTTGCCTTCCAAAAACATGAAAGTGACTGTGAGGTTTGATTGCACTCCCGAGTTCTTCTCAAGTTGTATTCCTTAAAACCTTGACAGTGCAATTTACTGTAATTTGTAGAGTTAGCCTTGCCCAAAATTAAGACTAAGTCCTTTGGGGTGGAAGCATACAATTAGCCATTTCTTTTAAGGTGTGATTCTTGTTTCATTACCACCATTTTTGTTTGTGGGTATATGGAACGATATGTCGCAATTGAATGCCACGCTTAGTGAAAAATTTGTTCAATTTTTTGTTAACATATTCTCCACCATTTTCTGATCTTAACTTAAAATTTGATGTCCAAATTGTTTCTCAAAAAAAGGCCTTAAAGGCCAAGAACATGTTGGCTTTATCTTCGGTTTAGAAGTATAGCCAAGTGCATTTGGAAAAATCATCGATGAAAGTTATAAAGTATTTGCATCTAGAAAGAAAGCAGTGGAGACGTGCCAAGGGCACCTTTGTCAAGGGTTGAGAAGTGTGCCAGGGCACCCTTTGTCCGTGTCCCGATGATGTTTGAGTACACAAACGAACAAAACCATCTTGGAAGAATACCATAGGAAGACCTATACATATTTTCTTTATATAGAGTTTAAGAAAGGCGATAGTTTCGTGACCAAATCACTCATACTTGAAGTTTGCTCACATCATCATTACTGGCTTAAACAAAAATGAGGGAACACAGCAGTGACCAAAGTTGTTAAATTTATACAACCTTGTGGAATATCAACAATTCTAAAATCTTGTTTAAAATATTTTGGGTCATAATTACAACATCATGGTGAAATTCTACGGTTTGCCTTCACAGAATGAGTTATGATAGCGAGATAGAGGGATTGGGGACAAGGTAGGAACACATAATACATCGTGGGCTAAGCAACTATCTAGATGAATGGTTTTCCAGGACCTAACAATACTAAGGGATCTATCCATCACCAAATGATTTTTTGAACATTTACAATCATTAAAGAAGAAACATAGCTTAATTTTTCCATGTGGTAATAGGCTTTAGAATCAATGAACCACTCATGAAATGAAGAGAAGATACATTTATTTTACCCTTAACGAATCAGTTCTTGGAAACCATAAGCAAAAAAGTGCCATTCAGAGATGAAGTTGAAGGATTCTCAAATTGATATTTGTGCTTCTTCATTTACTTTGCTTCCAAGGGCTTCCATCTTCTTAAAAAATTTGGACTCTCATGGTCATCACGATTACAAAATTTGCAGTATATATATTTTCTTCCTTTTTCTTTTGTTTTTCCTTATTAGTTTTGTTGAGTTGTTTGTTTGCAGTTTAGTAAAATTGCTTGAGACCCTTGTTTGGTTTAGGAATCATTCTTTTAGGATTCTTCTTCTTAAGTTCTTTTGACATAGTGGTATTTGGGCTACTAAGGCTTTCTTAGAAGATTTTCCAATATTAAAAAATAAGACCAAGGGTGTAAGAGTTTTTGTTGTTCTCTTAATAAAAGTTATGCAAAGGCACATCAAAGAGGGGGGACTTGTAGGATGTTCCTTGAGAAATGAGAACTATAGTGGAATAGGAAGAGTTGAAGCAAATATTGAGTATGTGAGCCAACTTGAAAAGATGAATAAATAAGGCTACCTTCTTCCTTTTTGACTTTAAAACCCTTCTAAAATACAAATCTGGGTCTTTAATTTGGATAAAAATCTTAATAGAGGAGAAATTATTGTAGGGGTCCAAAGTAAGCAACCCCATTTTCAAGCTAGTGAACACAGTTGGTGTGGAAATTAATAAAATTATTTAGCTTTCATATCACGTAGGTGTCGTTTCTTGGATATAAAAGAGCCATAATATCTTCAGAGAATGGACATTCTATCAACTCGTTAGCAGTCTTCCATTTTCCCATGGCAGCTTTATCTCTATCGATAGATTTGATTTTTCTTATCATGTGGCTATACTATAGAATCCCTTTACTTCCTAATTGAGTCTATCATGTAGGATAGCCATTGGCTCATGAGTGAATTGTTGTTAAGAAAAAACAGGGCATGCAATTTTCACACATTTTTTCATGAGTAGAGAAAAATGCGAGCCACTATAGCGGAAGAAAGATCTGAAAAATGAGGCTAGTTAAAAAACAACGGCTAGGAAAATGACTTAAGGATGAAGAGGTTATACATTTTGAAAAAAAATGCGCAGATTCAAATAGTTACGTGAGAAAGGTTGGCGGTAGTGATTAAGTTCCACTTTAAACCCCCGGCCTTCCTTTTGAACTTAATACAATTAATGCTTTAAAAAAAAACTACTTTATGTGACACTTTTTATAAATAAGTGAGGTCACTTTTACAATATTTACTTTTACATGTGCTTTTAAAGTAAAACTCTCTTTTTAAAACCGACAACTTGCCAAAAGGCTTTATAAGAAAAGGTAACTTAACAATATTTTTAGAAAAAAGAAGCTTGATAAAGAGACTTTTACCGAAGACACCATGTTCTCATAAACTAAATTTACACAAAGTGAGCTAGTAAAAGATTCGAAATTGTTTGAAAGGGAGGGGAATGTGGTTTTTTTTTTTCCTCTTAATTGTCCAGGTATTTTTTTCATACGAAAAAAACACCCAAAGTCATGCAAAAAAACAAGTATTTGACGAACGTTAAATTTCTGATTAATTATACAATTAACTATCTATTTTTTCTTATTTTTGATTGTTGAGTTCCTTTAAAGACATGAGAAGAAGGCTACATAAAAAATATTTGTCTTCTCTTCTTATTTTCCTGGTCCACCACCAGTATGAGATGAAATATCATACCCCACAAAGGAAAGAGGTATAGATCAAACAATAAAAAAAATATAAATAAATAAATAAGGATTAATAAATATAAACGCAAAAGATACTTTATACCTCTAGATACAAATGACATAACCAGGAAATCGAAAACCTTTTAACTAGCAAACTAAGGGTTTCCTCACTATAATAAACTAACATGAAACACAACAAATGGCCCGAGGAAGTGGTCATAAATGGTAGATCTGAGAAATGGAGGTAAAAATGCAGTCAAACCGGCTTCATGTTGGATCAACATAGGATGCGGTCTCAAAATGAATCTACAAATGCACCTATGTGTAATTTATAGGTTAAAGTTCTGCATATCAAGCACCAAAGGTCACCACCACAAATAGATCCTGAGATCAGCACGATGTTTGACATGGTTCAAGCCCCTTAAAGAGGGAAACAATCCCACAACACGAGCTACCAACGTGGCCACTTTGGTAGATTTATTAATATAAAAATAAAAATTTCTCGCTTCTCTCACATAAACGGTTACCCGAAAAAATGACCCTTCATGCCCTTTAAATAGAGATCATGGACCAATCGAGGTGTCGACCACGGATCAAGTGTCGATAATGCGGGGAGAGAGTGAACCGTCCGTCACTGTGTAGGCCATCGGATTATAAGTTGCAAATATACATAGTAAATAAACACTTCATCACTCTACGCTAGACCAAGTTATACTTAACTATTTCTATGTGTCGAGAATATCCTAACACCATCTCCATGGTCTACTCCTCTAGAGAAACCTCTCCTTTTGGAAAGCCTAGAACTCTCTCCTTTCATCCTTACATTCCTTTCCTCATAGAAGACATTAACCATCTTAGTCATATCAAAATGCCTTCTTGAATGCTCTCTCATCTTCTGTCATGATAGGTTCTCACCTTCATGAGACATGCTCACTAAAGACTCAACCTCAACTTGAGGTTGTCTTGGAATGTTGAGAGAGCTTTGAAACCTTTCTTTCTTTCTCTTGTTGTGTAGGGGCTCTCAACCAACTTATCTTCTCCTCTTTTTAGTTTTAACCTTTGTAAAGAATGACATAAACTTGCAAACTATTATATCCCTTCTTTCACAACAAAACCTAAGAACCATTAGCTTTATTTAAATGATGCGAATGGAGTATCATAGTGTTGTTGTACTATTACTCTTTCTCATCATCTTATGAATTAATGTCTTATGTGTGCTTAAGGGTTCAAGTTCTCTTGCAAATTATCAAGTCTCGGGGTGTTTTTTTCATGTCAATTTATGGAACAATTTAGCATAAAAACAAGAGTTGAACAACAAATAAATAAGATACAGAACATCACCATGTAACATTAACACATGTATTTTATGAAGGATTTCAACCCTCTTGGGATACATTTCCTTGAGTCCAGCTTCCATGGCTTGGGCCTCTATATTTTCTTTCAAATTATCAAATTGGCATGTTTAAAAAATGCTCTCTTTTGATCCGATAACCTACTCAACTGACTCCATAATGGCTCAAAATGGTAGTAACGCTATTTACGAGTACGAATTAGTCAAAAACTTCAAATGTTATGACCATTTTAATTTTTTTCCCACTATTTCCATCCCCTCATTAGGGGAATTTTGAGGTCTAAAATGGGCCTCCTAAGAAAAATATACAACCAAAATAAACTTTATAAGAACCAATAGGATTCAAGATGATGATTTCAACCATGGGGGATGATTGACCATTTTTTAAATAAAAGGGTAAAAAGATTAAAAAATAATAAAATAATAAAACTACTTTTTCAACTCGTATTTTTAGTTTATCTCCCAAAGTGTTTACTCAAATTTTGAGCAGGAGTACTCGTTGGATGAAAAATTTAATTCCTCATCCAAGGAGTACCCATGTTGCATACTTTTGATGGATCTTGCTACATGAAAAATGAGAAATACATGAAAAACTTGATTATAATCACATTTTTCATGCATTTCTCATTTTTAATGTAATAGGATCCATCAAAAGTATGTAACATGGGTACTCCTTGAATGAGGAATTAATTTTTTCATCCAATGAGCACTCCTGCTCGAAATTTTAGTAAAAACTTTGGACTATAAGTTGAAAATACGAGTTGAAAAAGTAGTTTTTTCTTTTTCCCCTCTAAAATTTGATGATGTAATCAAATCTTATTTTATTACTTCCACTATTATTTTATAATTTCCTTAGGAGTCCCATTTTAGACCTTAAAATTCTCCTAATAAAACTAGCTAATTGCAACTAAATTGGCAGTCTCCGCTGAATCTATCGGTCCGTCAGGTTAATTTGTAATTAAAATTAAGTGGGATTTTAGTGAAAATTAAGCACACTTAACGCTAAAATCGTTCTTTAAACTAATCTGAAATTAATTTTGGATTAGGCACATAATAAGAAAGTTTAAGGTTAAATAAACGTGGCTAATGGTTTTAAAATTATGCGTTAATGGAGCTCCTCTGGTGGTCTTGGCGCAATGGTATTATGAACTGGGGGCTAGCCCTTTAGGGTTGGCCCCCACCTTACCCCCACCATAATACAAATTCTTATATAAATATATATGGAATCCTATCACTGTTAAGAACCATGGTGCAAGAGGGCTGGTAGGGCATGGCACTGTGTGGTGAGAGGTCGCGGGGTCAAACCCCAGTGCCTCCACTCGAAATTTGACCAACATTTTTACACTATCATACAACATTAGGGGGCCACGTGGTGGCCCAAGGATGCACCATGTGTCCTCACCTGATTGGCCCAAAAACGACCCAATAAAACTCTGCCACATCACCCAGAATTTCAACCACTGTTGTGCTGCCACTTGGAAGCTTACCGTTCGCCGGAGAAATTTCCAAACTAATGACCCTGCATAGTCTACATGCCACGTCAGTAGTACAAACTGCTAACCTCACATCTGACTGTCATTTTATTTTTTTAAATTCCTATTTAGTAAAGTGGAAAAAACTCATTTCTCGGAGCATATATAGACCATTTTTCATGAAACGAAGTGCACCAGATTCAAAGTGATCAAGTGTCCACCTTGTATCTCACCCAAGGCCTTGACCACAGCGAGGTGTATGAAACCATGAACTAGCACCATTTTTCTCCGCTCTGTCCAAATTCATCTCATGAACAAACAAGTTGGAGAGGCTTCCACAATTTCTCCTGTATTTAGCTACAAAGTGTGTGAACTATCTAAGAATTCGCTGGAAGTGAGGGTTGGGATGGCACATAATGACACTATGAATGCATGCGTGGAGGTCAAACAAGCCCTAGTGGGTGCGCAGATGACAAGTGGTTACCATGAGGGTCACCCCATCGGGGAACAATTTAGGCAAAATTACTTACACAGTCAGAAACAAAATATCAAAACATAAGAAAAATTCTCCCCCCCTTAAATTCTCTTTAAGAATATATAAAATAATTAAATATTATAAGAAAGTGACCCTAAATACCTTTTACTAATATATATAATTATCTGATACATTCTTAAATACTCTTTATATATATCTATATCTATATATATTAATTTTTAATTTATATAGTTATTAATATAAGGTTATATATGTCCATGGGGTCTTGGATAGATGGTGACTGGGTGTTCTGTTAAGACACTCCTTGATGTGAAGTCACTCGTTGAATTTCTCGCCTCGATTGGGATGATATATTGGACATGATGAAGATGTAGTCCTACCAAGCTTAAAAAAAAAGGTTTTATATATATATATATATATATATATATATATATATATATGAATTTCATTTTATATAATTATTAATATAAGGTTATTATGTACATATAGATATGAATGAGAAGATAAAGTCAAACATTAAATCAAATTAAAAATTAAGATTAGTAATAACATCTGAAGATAAAATACATAAACATTTACAGAATAAAATATTCAGGCTTAAGGATAAATTGCGAAATGTAGATTTAATTACAAGAATTGGAAAAACAAGTGAAAAAAATTGGCCGTCAATTTAAGAAGTTGAAGTCAATAATATAATAAATCTTAATTTGAGTAACATTTTTAAGAGATAAAAGAGCTAATTACAAATTTGATCCTAAATAGTTTATAAAGTCAATAAAATATTAAACCTATCGTGAAGGAAATAAATAGGTTCTAGAGTTAGAATATGAGCACAAAAAAAAACTTTGAAACTCATTATTTTTGGTTTAAAAGAGAAGAAATGTGAGGATACACTAGTCACTTAATAACTACAAAATAAATTACACATTTAAGTAACTTGTCTCATAAAACAACAGAGGTTTAGCAAAGGAATTGAACATAATTTTTTTAAATGGTTAATAATAGTTATAAATGAAGATTTCATTCCACGGGACCAAGTTGAATTTAGGAATTAAGAAAATAATTAGAAAAAATAGGAAAATTATCATTAATTGAAATATAAAGTATATTATTAGGAATAGAGGTCAAAAATATAACAATAGAGAGGAGTTGAGGGTATGACACAATAGATTGTGTCCCATATTGAAATACCTTATATTTCCATGGAACAAAGGGCCTATGTCAAGTTAGATCTTGAGTGTGAATGAATTTTATATTTCTCTTTGAAACTTGACTATCACTAATGGAGAAATTTATAGAAATTTTATACCAATGGATTCAATTGATCTTGTGATGTACTAAAACAATATACTGAATGCTTCTACAATATTTGCGGAATACAAAACACGATCGCTCAATCACATGTAAGTAAGAGAAAGAATTAAATCAATCACACAACAGAAGATTTTGTTGGGGAAAGAAACTTCTCAAATCCATGGTATCATATATTATATAAATTCAGGGAATCATGAAACAATACAATGCTTTCTTACTCACAAGAATCTTCCGCACACTACAAATTCTCTCACACTGATATAGGAAAAATTGGACAAACACATAGCCAATTCTTAGCCTTCCTTCAACCTCCCTTTCTCAAGCAATTCCTAAGGAATTAGGCCCATATTAAATAGGATTAATTCCCTTCCTTGACTTCGTAATCCATCATGCCATCCTCATGAATTTATAATTGCACTTGGGAAATTTTATAAAAATACAACTAATAGTTAGGTTCCCTTTAACCTCTGTCTCAACTAGGCCTTCCTCAGAACTGGCATGAATGCAACTATTAATAACGAATCATCAGCTATGTGATTGATCACTACTTGTGAATTAAATCTAATTTAATTCACTGAACCTCTCACTAATTAATCACTCAGTTAGAACTAATTAAACTGATTATAACTCAATTAATTGAGTTAACTGATTCACACTTGCACTCCTCTAGTGCATTAACTGCAACTGGACCCCAAAACTATTAGGATCACTATACATGCCTCATCTTAGACCCTTAAATCAAATTTCTTGAGCTAACTCAGCCTTCATGACTTAGTTAACTGATACAAGTTGTTATGAGATGAAATTACAATTTATTGTCTAATTTATTTAAGGGGAAAATATATTAGACACCCACATTCCTCACCAATGTGCATCATAAATTCCTCGCGAGTGTGCAATAGAATTTTCTCACTAATGTGCATGAGAAATCCCTCACTAGTGTGAAATATAATTTCCTCACCAATGTGTGGATGCATTTTCTTGTTGAACTTCAACACTCCTTCTTAACAAGAAAGGGATTATCAGCTACCTCGATCCTGCCTCTGTGGTATTCTAATTTTCTCTTTGCGAGCACCTTTGTCAAGATGTATGCATCCTCATCCTCTGTGGGAATATAATGCAACAAGATAATGTGCATATAAACACAGTCTCTTAGATGGTGATACCCGATATCAATATGCTTGAACATGTCATGGACTACTGGATCAACAAAGAGTTTAATGTAACTCTAGTTATCACAATGTATCATCGTCAGATCCATCTGATGACTGAAAAAACAAACAAGTATCTTCCTCATCTAGATGGCCACACATGTAGCCTGACTAGCTTCCATGTACTCTGCCTCTACTGAACTGAGTGCAAATGATATATGTTTCCTACTGTGCCAAGAAACTATTATTGATCATATGTTGAATATGCCCCCTGATATGCTCTTCATGTCTGATGGACTACTGGCTCAATCCGCGTCGGTGAAGCCTTGAAGCTTCACTCCCTCTGTCCATCTATACCATAATACATACTCTGCAGTACCCCTGAGGTATCTCAATACATGATTCCCTACCTTCCAAAAGAGCTTGGTTAGCTTCATGCTTGACTAAGCTAGTTAACTGCGTAGCATTTGTCTGGTCATGTGTTCACCAAATACATAAGTGAACCAACAAGCTGCCTGTAAACATTAGCATCTGCTACTTCACCTGAAGTAGAATCCTCCTTCCTCTAGTTTCGTGCAAGATGAGTCTCCAAAGGGTTTGCTTCCCTCCATGTGGAAATTCCTCAAAATATCCTTGGCATACTTGCCCTGAGATACAAATAGCTCCCCGTCTCCTTTCCATATTTCCAAACCAAGGAAATAATGCAAGAGCCCCATGTCCTTCATCTCAAATTTTCTTGCAAGATCCTCTTTTCAAGAAGTTATGAGCTACTCATCACTTGTCATTATCAGGTCATCTACATCAAGTACAATAATGAAAATCTTACCATCAATCACAATATGATATAGGTTCGCATCTGCTTCACTCTTTGTGAAGTTGAAACCAGGGAAATAGATGTCGATCCTGGTGTACCAAGCATATCAAGGAGGGGGATTGGGGTGCATTACAGGGGGAGTTGCAAAGTAACTGACATGATCATGCATATGAAAACATATGTGTTCCACCCTCACTTCGAGGTTGGGAAGGTAATCATTGGTGTGATGGTGGTTACGGCGAAGGCTATCCAATTGTTCCATAATTTCATTTTAATTGTATTGGATGTCATTTATATATGCCACTGTCTCATTGTGATATACAAAGTGGTGGTTCGAGTGAATATCCATGTTAATTTTGATATTTCAAAGTTGGTCAGTGATGGAATCCAAAGTGGCAGGGGCCACAAAATGGCTTGGGAAGTGAGCCGGTGAGATAGTGACTACTTCTTCTGTCTCTCGGCGTTTAGAAGTATCCGAGGGAAAGTTGTTGCTAGGTTCAGGATTCCATACAAAAATATGGTTCCCTCCCCCTCAATGAGGGTATCCTTGTTGGAATGACATGCTAAAGAGGTCGAGGCGAAACTTACGATGGAGGGGGGAGGCTAGAGACAAAAATTCACAACACTTGCAATATACAAAAAAACTGGACCCACAAAAGTGCAGCTCTTGGAGGATGCATATAAACAACCCGTAAACAGACACTGACACACCAAGAGAGCCTGTAATTACTCCATCCTAGCACCAGAGAAGGTTAAGATCCCTCCACGACCCCCCATACTCAGAATTGACAACATCCTTTCCCCCAGATGAAAACTAACTATTTCATTTTCCCTTCAAATTTAGATGGAAACCGATCCACTAGGAGGGTCTACTATGGTGTGGGAGAGCACCCTCCCACTCATATAGGGTAAAATAATTTACCAAAATAACTCAAAGGCAGGGCAGTCACAACAAGACGCCGAATGAACACACTAATTCTGAGCACGATAAAAGAAACCGACATAAAAAATATCTTACCCAGAACTGTAGGCATGACCTCTGAAGGCTCCGTAAACTTGACATTCCATGACCAAATATTGAAAGCATGAAGATGAACTGACACCTTAGCTTATCACTTTTTGGGGTTTGCGGAGCATTCCAACAAACCACCGCTGACAAAAAATAATCGAGCCCAGGCATCCACCCTGTATCTCACCCAAGGCATTGACCATAATGAGGCATCATGATACCAAGGACTAGCACCAATGTTCTCCACTCTGTCCAAATTAATCTCATGAAAAAACAAACTAGAGAGAGTTTCACAATTTCCCCTTTATTTAATTACAAAATGTGTGAACGATATCGGAATTCGCTGGTAGTGAGGTATGTGATGGCACATAATGGCGCTATGAATGCATGCGGGGAGGCCGAACAAGCCCCGGTGTGTGCATCGAGGACAAGTGGTTACCATGAGGGTCACCCCGTCTAGGAATAGTTCAGGCTAAATTACTTATACGTTCAAAAACAAAATACCAAAACATGAAAAAAAAATCTGCCCCTCTTAAATACTCTTTAAGAATATATAAAATCGTTAAATATGATAAGAAAATGACCCCAAATACCTTTTAACAATATATAGAATTATCAAATACATTATTAAATTTTCTTTATATATATATATATATATTTATTTTATTTTATTTTTCCAGAGAAAAAATTGAACTTTTTATATATAGCAAAAAGTTACATTGTATATGCCCCATCATTCCTTTTGTTTTCATCACCCATTAAGGGCAAGAACGATAATATGTCCATAACAAGAAAAAATAAACTAGTGTGTACCATAAAATAGGTGGCACTGAAAGAAAAAAAAATCAAGTGGACCAGTCAACCATGGTGATCAAATGCTAGTGATAAACATGGCCTCCATTTCAGAAAAAACACCCCACAGTCATCGAAATTTGAGTTAAAAAAGTTAAAAAATTAGGCCTCCCTTATGGGTAAAACAACCCAAACAAGTCCCAAACAATTTTAACACAGTAAAATAAAACACAAAAATATCAGTATGTCCATAAAAACTATATATACAAAAATTAAATCCAGGATATAAAGAATTTTCTAGAGTGAAATAAAACATTCATTTGGTGTAGAATGAAGGTCATTCTGTCAATATTGTCTAGTGTCTGACACACAGACCCCCATCTCGTCCTTTTCCTCTATATGCCATGAGTCTGGAACTTGTTGTAAACTTTCCTTAGAAAGACAGTCAGTGATCCCATTTCATTCCCCGTAAATATGGGATACATAAATCATTATAAAATGCATTGTTAATTCTTGTATCTCTTCAAGAATTGGAAGTAACAAACAATTTTGACATCTCTCTATGTTGTTAAACTAGTTTATGACATTCATGGAGTCACCGAAGATTTGAATTGATTCAATGCCAAATTGGATGAGCCAGAAGATGAGAATTTCAAGTGTTTGTAGTTCAGAAAAAAATTTTGTGCCTTCTCCAAGTACCAGTAGAAGAGTTTTTTCTTTTTTTGTAGGCCCTTCCACTTTCCACAAATATTTTAACCACCAATCTTGAGCCCCCATTTCTCTTCTTTTCATTATATAATAATGAACTTATTTAGGAGAGTAAATTCCATATTTTGTGTGAACCCAACAAAAAGAGTCTAGGAAATACTTAAGTATAACTCTCGAGCGGGATAATTCTTCAATGTATCCATACCATTCCTGTCCAAACTAATGGTTGATCATTAAATCCTCTGTTGATTTCCATGCTTGGGCCCATATTGTGGAATATCCTGGCTTTCCAATATTATTCAGAGTATAATCCCATTTTAGTTTAAGAGCCTACACAAAATTATTAGAGAGTGTAAACTGGTCGCTGCATCCCACCCAAGGATCCAAGCCAATCCTACACAATTCGTCATTTCCTATAATCCATGCAAGTCCATTTTCCACTAACCCTAACATCATCAGAATAAATTTCCAAATTGTTGAGGAATTTAAAAGACCATTATATGGCTTCCTGATCCATTCATCCACCAGAAGTGGATCAGTATATTTACTCTTAATCACATTCGTCCATAGGTTTTTCTCAATCAGGATCCTCCATCCCAATTTTTCTACCAATGACATAGAAAAAGTGTGTAAATGATTTATGCCCCAACCACCCCACTCCTTTTACTTTTCTATTTTATCCCAAGACACCCATGGGAGAACCTTATTATCCTCCTTGTTAGACCAAAGGAAACCACTGCAAATACTCCTGATTTTATTAATAATTACTTTTTGGACCCATTTCAGGGAAATCTAGTATACCGAGATTTCCATTAAGACTTATTTGATGAGTACTGATCTCCATGCCCTAGAAAGCCACTTGTAGCTCCATATACTTATAAATTTTTTAATTTTTGTGACTAACCATTGCTAGTCTATTTCCTGTAAGTGTTTGGTTTCAAATAGAACCCTAGATATTTGATGTTGGTTCCCAAACTGTTCTGGGATAAATGGAGAATGTTTAAGGACCAGGCCATGTCTGCATTCGACATACCTTCATGTGTGAGATATGATTTATGGTTGTTTATAGCCATACCAGTTTCCTTCATGAGTAAATCCAGAATATTTTTCAACCTTTGAATTTCCATTTAGTTCCCATTACTGAACAAAAGAATATCGTCCACAAATAATAAATGGGATATGAATAGGATTATTGCCACCTCAATGCATTTAAATTCACCTCTTCTCCTATACTGGTGAATCAACTGACTTAAACCCTCAGCAAAAAGTAGGAAAATCAGGGGAGAGAGGGGAAACCCTTGTCTGAGCCCTCTCTCATTTTGAAAAAAGGGGGATGCAGCGCCATTAATAAGAATGACAAAAGAAACATTTGTAATGCAGCTCATAATCCAATTGATGAAATCAATTCTAAAACCAAGATGAGTTAGAAGAAGCCTTAAATATAACCAAGTAATTTAGTCAGAGGCCTTTGATAAATCAATCTTCACAATCATACAATTCTTCCTTGACAACTTAATATTATGCAAGGATTGCTGAGCTACTCCAATAGCCTCATGGATCTACCTTCCATCTAGAAAACCAAACTATTCTTAGAAAGAATACAATATAAAAAAGGTTTTAATCTGTTTGAAATTGTTTTGGCAATGACTTTGTAGATACAATTACACAAGGATATAGGTTTGAATTCATAAAAGGATGAGGGATAGTCTATATTAGGAATGAGGGCAAGGAAAGTCATTTTAAGTGCATCAAATATACAACCCTTTTTTCAAGATTCCTCCACCAAATTTGTAATAGCATCCCCCAATAGATCAAAGAAATGTTGGAAAAATTCCACCATCCACCCATCCGGGCCTGGGCTCTTGTATTTTTTCATATCTTTCAATATCATCTCAAAATATTTTTGCTCCACAGGATCCAAAAGATAATTATTTTCCTCCTCATCCACATACCTAGGGAAAATTTGTTCCACCTTAATTACTTCCTGAATTGGTTCTCCCTCTTCATTTCCATATAGATTCCTGAAACGATTTTTCCCCATTGTGGAAAGCCCCTAGAAATTTTTGGCCACCTCTCCCTTAGGATTATCATGATCCCAAATGGTGTTGGAATTCCTTCTTCCCTTTGAATAATTTTGAAATAATTTAGTGTTCTCATCACTAGTTGTTAGCTAGTTAGCATGACTCTTTAATCTCCATTGTTGTTCCCTTTCAAGTAGGAATTTCCTTCTCCTAACCTCCAAAATTTTTATTCTTCCTCTCGACTCCTCATCACATAGTCCTCATCCCCTCGATTATTCATCTGATCAAGTGCCTCCTCATTAGCCCTAAGCGCCATGGTATCCTTTATAGTGTTTCCCTTTTCCCATAGAATAATAGCCCTCTTAATGTTTTTCATATTATTTACAAAAGAATTGGTGAAAGAAAAGTTCTCTCCCCCACTCATTGGGCACCACGTATTAGCTACCAGCTTTTGATAGTTCTCCTCTCTCAGCCAAACAACATTAAATTTGAATGGAGAGCCTGGCTTTCTATTAGGGCCAACGAATTCCAAGATTATTGGGTTGTGATCTGATTATCCCCTAGAACCAACCCATTTTTGAAAAACTATAAATGATTGGCCAGATCATAAATAAGTAGAAAATGGTCCAATCTCTTAGCCACCTGAGCCTCCCCCACTCTTTTATTCTTTTAAGTATGGGAGATCTTAATGAGGTTTGATTTAATCAAGTTTCCTCTTAAATGTTTTAGGAAAAAATCAGCTATAGGTTTAGCCCTAGCCCAAGGACCCCATGTCTTTGCCATCCCCAGAGAAAATTTTAAGTCACACCCCATAACCAAGTCTAGTCCAATCACGAAATATTTAGAAAGAATTGTGCTCTGGAAAACTACCTGATCCTTACATGGGCCATAAAAATTCAATAGAGTAATCTCTGATCCAAGTTTCAGATAAAAAACCTCCACCCCAATCAGAATATCAGAAGTCCATGAATTATTCAGCCTGATAGTACAATTTTTAAATCTAATAGTCAAACCACCACATTTTCCCCTGACGTCTGAGGTTACAAAGCTCCACCGCGGGATGAAAGAAGATAATATTTTTGACACCTGATCCCCTTGACTGAAAGTCTCCTGAAGCATTAAGACATCAGGTTTGTAGTCGTATATGAGTTCTTTAAGTGCTATTTTTTTAGGTACACTAGCCAGACTTCTACAATTGAAGGATAAAATGATCATTTAGTCACAATGTCAGGGGAACACACTTCAGTAAGTGCTCCTTTTAAGGAAAATTGTTTTTCATCTGCAATTTCAATGATGGCTCTTAGTTGGGCTTTTGAAATATATGTTTTCCTTCCTCTGATCCTTTTCTATTTTTCAATATGGTGATTTTTCCCTAACCCCCCGAACATCTCTATATCCATCTATTTTTTTTTCCCTGTATCTCATATTGTATGGGATAGTATCAATGGATAAATTGGGAATAGTGGTGATAATGCTATCCATGGACATAGAGAGATTCGAACACACATAGTTTCATTTGTAACTAGCCTGAAGGGACCAGGCGTCTTCATATAATTTAACAAATGATCAAAATATTTTAAAATAGGAGATGAGGGACATGGAGCAGTACATGCTAAATTTTATGTAGGATCAACAGGGATTATTATTTTCTGCTCCTGGTTGATATCCATCTCCATGTCCTACTCCACTATTCTACTTTGATTTTTAGTGGCTTCCACTCATGCTGTCTCCTCTTCCTGTTGGTGTGCCTCCACAAAAAACATTTCCTACTTGTCTTCAATGTCCTCTTGAGTTTCCCTATCTCTCCGGTGCCTAGGAACCTGCTTTATCCATCCTTTGTGACACTTGCTTTTGTTAAGTACTAGTGGTAAATCACATGCCAAGTGTCCATGTTTATGACACCTATGCCACCAAAATGGCAAGTATTCATAGTCGGCCATCTGGTCATAGGAATGTCCTTCCCTATTAAGGATAATTGTTGCAATCAGCCCCTCCCTTGGACCTAATTTCACAGATATACAAGTTATGTTCCTAACTTTGATTTCCATAAAAGACATGTCGGCCTCCAGAAAGGTACCCAAATTGTTTCCAATCGCTCAAAAAAAATCCACAGTCCATAAATTTGGAGGAAGGGCAGGAAATCGCACCCACACCAGTGTTTCATCCAATCATTCCCTATTGGAATCAAACAGTGGTGTCCATATCTTTAAAAGGACTAGGGAAATAAAGAAACCCTAGTTTCTTTCATTACCCATTCTAGAGTAACAGTGTTCTTGAAATTGAGCATAAACCAAACTTTTGACAGTGTAATAACTTCCACTTCCCTGTGCGGGGCAGATTCCTGGTTTTTCCCTATCCATTTAGTTATGTATTCGGCCGAGAAAAATTCCCCCCTACTCTACCCACAAGAATTAGACTATGATGCTGCCATCACACTATCAAAGTCTAGGTCAACGCTGAACACCAGGTTAGGACACCCAGTTCTTTCCTTAGTCACTTTCCCCTTCTTTCTTTTAACCCCAGACTGCCCTCCATGTTTCACAGAACTCCTGGTAGTGTTCGCCACTCCAATAGAGCCCTCCTCTTGTTTGAATTCAACATAAGCCTATGTCACCTCCTCCAAAACACCATCAACCCCTCCTGACCTCGGGTTTAACTCCAACCCCATTTTTTCTGACTCCAACCCATAGTCTTCCCATTTCAACGGAGCAACCCCAGAGAAATTTTCCCCTCTCTTTCCCTCTTACCACTAACTGTCCAGTATTTCCACCTCCTTGCTCCCCAAAGGTATAACTTCCAAAGGCCCCCTATGAGCCACAGCCCATACCCTTCATACAATTATTATCTTTCTCACATATACCCGCCGACAGGTACGAGCTAGCCCTTATGCAGGTGATAAGGTGTGCGTGACCTTCCAACTACAATGTCACCCCGGACTTCCCCAAAAAATTAGTCAAACCCCTCACCCCTAAGCCAACATTAACCCCCAATTTCCCTTCAAATCCTGTCCCATAGAAAATATCCTTGAGTCCCCCCGAATGGAAAATATAAGAAACAGAGCTATTGGGGAAATTTGTATTTACCTCCAGGGTATAAACCCGACTGGCATTTTTTTCCCCATCCCAGGCATTGCTCGAGTAGTTTCTGGCAGAGACTTGCTAGGGTCTCAGGACACATGGGATTGCAGGTCAATCCCTTTCGGCGAGACAAACCCCTCAGCCGGAATCCACCTCATATTTTCCTCCCAATCCCTGTGAGCATCTGACCTACGTGGAATGGTGACCTTATCCAGGTTCTACTTCATTGGCACCAAACCCAAAAACGAAATGATTTCCTCCATAGTTGGTTCCACATCCACAAAATCCTTCTCCTTCCCCATGTTACTTACCCACAAAACCGACAGACTGCTCGACACCCGGTAAGTTTTTTAGGAAAAAAATTGTAACCACCTCTCGTAATAAAAAATAACACACGTCAATTTTCACTATGATCCTAGGAATATTGTAGCCCCTCAAACCCAAACTAGCCACTGAAAGTAGGGAAAAACAATAAAAATAAGGCTAAACATTTCGAGAAAACAATACTTACCACCACCAAAATGTCAAGCATGTGACTATAGCTCTAAGATGAAAAAAAAAAACCCTGTTGATCACTTTTCAGCTGATTTCTAACCTGAAACGTGAAAACCTCAACTCCCTCACCGGACCAGACCAAAATTCGTCATTGCAAAAAAAATCATGAGACAAAACAAAAACCACCAATAATAATTTTTTTTCTCAGGGCATGGTTGTTGTGTAATATGTATGCATGTCACTCCAAATTTTTGTTTTCCACCTCCAAGAAACACCACATGGCTAGCCTTAATGAATTTTCTCCAAATTCCCATGTGCCTCCCACCTGTGCACACCCCATTTCACCGCACTCTCAACGAGTGAAAACCTAGGGTTCCACCATTTCCCTTATGTTTTTTGCAGAGCTCTCAAAGAAGTTTATATTAATATTAATTTTATATAATTATTAATATAAGGTTATATATGTCCAAGGGGTCTTGGATAGATGGTGATTGGGTGTTCTGTTAAGACACTCCTTGATGTGAAGTCACTGGTTTAATTTCTCGCTCCGATCGTGATGATATATTGGACATGATGAAGATGTAATCCTACCAAGCTTACAAATATATATATATATATATATATATATATATATATATAATTTTTTAGTTTTATATAATTATTAATATAAGGTTATTAGGTACATAATGAGATGATAAATTCAAACAATAAATCAAATTAAAAATAATGATTAATAATATCTTTGGTTTTTTGTAGAGCTCCTCCATTTCCCCAAGTATATGTTTATAATTTTACTTAATATCAATAAGAAATCATTATGCATATTCCTCTAGGCAGGCAAAAAGGAAGGCAAAGTTTTTTCTTGGGTTAAATGGGACCGGATATCACTGCCTAAGGAATGGAGGGGTTGGGGGCTCAAAAATATCCATTTATTTGCAAAATCTCTTGCTACAAAAGTTGGATCACGACTGATCTTCTCCCAGAGTTTATGGATTGAAATTATTTATTGAAGTATATTCACCCCCTGTCAATTATGGATTCGATCAGAATGCTAGATAAAAATAGAGAAAATATATTTGTTATTTGGAAGTTTGTTATTCATTCCACCAGTGTAATTAAGAGAGGCCTGATATGGAAAATTGGAAATGGTGAACATGTGTGTTTCAATGAGGACCCATCGGTTGGATGTAATGAACATTATCAATTTTCCATGGACCTTATGACCTATATTCATTCTATTGGGTGACATTTTATAGCCCATATCACTGATCTTGGTAGATCCTCCATATGGGCTCAAGGATGCAAAACTCCTCATCAAAATCAACTCCCCCATGTTTTTTGGGATCAATGGCATCAGTAAATATATGCTCTAAATTCATCACATTTCCATATCAATGAGAGAAAGTGTTAGTGTCAAAATTTGCATTCTTCCATCAATGATCAAAATCACTCTTTTCATATTCATTTTAGGGGTCCCATTGAGAAATTTTGTATCATTCCATTAGTTCATGCAAAAAATTGATTCACTGATGGTAGCCCAAGTCAGAAAACCTCACTCTCCCTCAAAATTTCACATTTACTGGCCCACCTTCATGTCTTGTTGAGCATAAAACAATCTTAAAAGCTCATTTCATTATGTCATTATGTCAGTCAAAGTCAACCATGGAGTCAGGTCATCCAAGGCCCCATTAGGTTGATTAGGTTTCATTTTTCAAGGTTCATAAATACATGATTTCATCTCAATAAGATCAGCAAAGGTGTGAGAGTGACTCAAATAATACTTTCTCAATTAACTGTAGAGGATTTATCAGCATGAAAATATCATTTTTAAAGTTTTAATTTTGGTTTCAGATTATGATTTTCATACCAAATGTAATTTTATTCAAAACAGATATGTAATTTATTTTTAATTTTTATGTAATTTTATGCTTATTATATGTAATAAGTTATGTCCCAAGCTACCAACTCAAACTTCACATACCAAACTGAAAGTGAAAATTGCCAAACTCCATCAACATCATCCTGCAAAGAAGAAAAATCAAAGGAAAAGGGTAATTAGCAATGTTTTCAAAAAGGTGAAATGAAACATTATAAAAGTGGGTTTTTCAATCCAAATTCAAATTCACTTAAATATATATGACTCCTTGACATCATTTCAAATTCATTTTTCCCCTCCAAAAACTAAACAAGCATTCTAACATAGCAAAATTTTGAGTTTTTGGGCGAAATTGGGAAAAAACTGAGAAGAGGGCACAAATGCTTAAGAGAGGGCGCAAATCCTTAACAGAGGGCGCAAATTCTTAAGCAAGGGCCCAAATGCTTAAGAGAGGGTGCAATCGCTTAAGAGAGTGCACAAATGCCTCTATGAGGGTGCAAATTCTATAGGCACTGCGCAAATGACCAGGAAGCCCTAGAAACGCATTCAAGTGGCAAAACATCATCTCCAAAGCTTCATAAACCTACTCATCAACCTCCAGCAAATGAGTAAGAGCTAATGCCATTAAATACCATCTTCATAAATTTCATGTGTTGAGTGTTGTGAATTTTAGGTTAGAATTTGGTGTTTGAAAATTGTTTTAAAACCCTAGTATCCCATTGCATTCTTGAAAATTCCCAAATTGCACTCCCTTACACCTTTATACCCTTCCCATAATTACAAATACCCATTCCCAAACCCCTGTTTTACAAAATTCCCTTTCCCTAAACCTTTCTCCCAAAACCCTAATACCTAGGTGCTAAATTTACCTAGGCTCCCATTCCCCAAATCCCCATCCTAAATATCATCATACTACTACTCCCTATCCCCTCCCCCATTTCATACATCCCTAGCACCATCTCCTTCATTTTCCCTTTCCCATTCCCCATTCCTAAGAACATATTTCATACCATCCACTTCCCTAGGGTTTTGATAAAAACACCATCACGGAAGAGGAAGAAAACACATCATACAGTGAGGGATATGACATGCTTCAAACATGTTGGTTGTTCTGAGTTCTGTGAATTCAGAGGGTCCAAAACCATCCCATGTTGACCAAACTTTTCATATCTAGACTCCATGACAACCAAGTTACTTTAGTTGGTGTCACTTTTACTATATCAACTGTTATTATTTCAGCTGCCACCGGGATCCCAAATGTTGGGGAGAACTGGTTCAAGAAAGGTAATTTGGAGAAATAGGACTTTGAATCTTTCTTAAAACCAAGACATCAAAATCAGACAAAGAGGTTCATTCCTTTTTCTCACCTCCTAGGAAGATATGCACCAATGATGAAGATAATCATGAAATAATTTTCATGTGAAGGTATATTTTCAAGGATTTTTTCCTATCACATATGGATCTTAATGCATTTCACTAGGTTAAGTATGCTTAACATACCCTACTACCTTTTCCAGAGCATAGATAAGATGGCATACATTGCCCAGAAAAAGGAGTATGAACAACAAATGAAAAGTCTTTCTCATCATTCCCTTATCAAAATAATAGTCCTCTATCATCTCAATTAACTAAACATTGCATGGAGTACATTCATAGCCAATGATATTTTCAATGATCCATCTACTCAACATGCGCAAAATGTACTTTCATCATCCCAGACATCCACTTCCATCCCTCCATCTTAGCCCATAGCACATTCATCATCATCAGATCAGTCCCCTTCACCTCCTTCATCTCCATCTCATCATCACATTGGATCACCTAGCAGGATTGAGGACAGTAAGCCTAAGTGGGCTAGCCTGGTTGAGGTTGAGCCATTGCCAAAACCCTACCAGAGAGGCCATAGGCATGTGTTTTCTCCACACATAGTGGAAGGGGCCATGCCTTCTACAACAACAAAGTAGGTGGACAAAGGAAAATAAAAGGTGATAGAGGCAGCCATTCATGATGAGGAGGACCTTCATGTAACATAACAGGAATTTCAGCTTGTTGACCTAGATTAGGATGAAAATGACAAAATCACTAATTCATCCATCAAAGGAAAGGATGTCAGGATTAAGGAGCTCCAAACTAATCTTGACAGGGCCAAATATGTCATAAAATTCCTTGATTAGGAGAATGAGCAATTGAAGACTAAACAGGTCATTGATGAGGTTAAGTATGTCACTGCTCAAAGGGAGGCAGCAAAGGCCAAAGCTATGCTAGATGAAACACTTGAAAAGTATGGCTTGCTTGATGAAAAAGAGGAATAAGAACCAGCAAAGAGACATAAAAATAGAGGGCTGAAAAGACCTCTAGCTCTAGAAAGACAAAGGGAGGCTGAGCTTGCTGATCAGGAAACCCTAAATGAGAAACTTGCCATACCGATCAGTGAAAATAGGGAGCCATGGCTTGATAGAGCCAATCAGCACTTGGAGAAGCTTCTAGCAATGGCTAACAAAGATAATGACCTATTGAGGAGGAAATTCAAATACCATGCTCTAAAGGAGAAAGTTGCAATGGCCAAGCTCAAAAGAGCCAATACAAAGATTGAAGATTTGACCACAGAAGAGAAGAAGAAATTGGACATACTTGCAGAGGATTCCCTCCAATCCTAGCCACATCACCATTGGCCATTCTACTAATTTTGAGGCATTTTGAAACTTTTTTCCAAAATCTGGGATTTTCTAAGTTTTTCTGAACAGACATTTAGCAGAAATTTGATCATTTGCGCAGCGCCCTAGGCGCTATGCAAATGTTTGGGGAACTTTTTGAGGGAAATAAGACTACAATTAGATTCCTAAGAAAAATTCATTCCAGAAAACCATGTTTCCAACCTTGGTTTGCAAATTTGACAGGTGAAAAGGTCAAAAAAACTACCTAGAAATCACATTTTTGCCCCTGTTTTGGCCTAGGCATTGCGCAAATAGTAGTCTTGGGAGAATGACATTTTGAGGGGTCAAATCAGCTTCATTTTGAAAACTAGAGGCATATTCAGAAAGATGACTTGAATGGATTTCCAACAAGCCACTCTTGGGCCTGATTTGGACACCTGCAAGTCAACCAAAAGTGACCTTGAACATGGAGGGCGCATATGACCATTTGCTGACAATTTTGAAATTTCTCTGTAATTTTGATTCTACTTCATAAAATCATGTTTATACCTATGTAATTACTGATGGTAAATGTAATTATTCTATGGATAAGTTACCTAGGGGTAGATTCATTGGGTAAAAATTATCATTGAGTCAAAATGAATCAGTTTGAATGTAATTAGGAATGAGTCACTTGGACCATCCTACACTTCAGCTTTCAGTTTAGTATTTTGTGGATATCTTCCTCACCTCATGGATTTGACCCCTAAGGATGAGTGAATTTTGTTTTGATGTATATTTAGTCCCTTTCTTCACTCTTGGCAAGGGTTGGAATCGGTTTGGATGTTAGCCTGTTGATGAAGGAACTATCGTACTCAGTTTTGGCCAGTTAATAAAGAAGAGTTGCAGCTGTTTTTTGCGATACATGTGGTATGATGTTCATCATTGTTTTTCCTTAAGTTTCATATGTTATAATGTGTTATATTCATGTTCATTACGCCTCTATTGTATTATTTCTTTCAATTTGATAGGCAGAACACATGCTTACTCATGCTCTGTTTAGGAAAAGATATCATAATTTGTCCATTTTCCTCTGTTTAGAAAGAATACATCTCCCATGCTCTTCCTAGCTTCTCATCAGTCTCAAAACCATCGCATCACAATCATCTTTAAAGTGGTAAGCCTTATGCCTACCTTTCCCCATTGTATCCCTGCAACCCTATCTCATTTGCGTTGACCTAGCTCCCTTGACCTAATATCATCATCCAGTGAAACCCAACCCAATCAAATAAAAACAAACCCCTGCACTTATATCTAGCCTAAAAACCCTAATTCCTCCATCCCTATAGGCTATGACCTTGTGGAGAGAGCCCTCTCCAACTTGGTAGGGCTAGCTACCAAGTTAAAATTTTGGTTTGTGGTTACCTCTATTGGGGTTCCTTCTTTAGCCTTAGGAATTTGGCGGAGTTATAACATTCTCACGCCACTGCCGGGGAACGAAAAGACAAATTTTCCCTGGATGTACAACAAATATTTATTGAAAATTGGTCCTTTGGATGATAAGATCGAGTTTCATAAGGTTGATTTCATAATTGTAGTGCCTCATAGTAGATCTTGCTTCTCGAAGAAAATATACTAGGTCTAACCCTCATCCAGATCTGGTTTCTCCTGTCGAAGATCCTGAAAGAATCCTAAGGAAGCAAAGATCTCAGCCATCTTCAAATTCTTTGGATTCTCCTCCTCGAGATTTGGTAAGATCCTTCTCATTACCTTATGATTTGGTAGCCATTCAAGATTTAGCTTTTGATACCAAATTTGAGTTGTCACTGTTCAAAACCAAATCCGAGACTGACTTGAATATAGTAGTCCCTGAACCTTAGATATTAGAGTTAAACCCATCATTTGTTGAGGCTGAAAACAAGACTGATATCAAAATTTGGAAACAATATCACAAGCTTGAAAAATTAGCCAACTCTTTAAGTTATACTGTTGAAAAAACCCTCATTTAATACCAGCAAGAAACCCTTCACATCCCCGAAGTTTCCCAAACAATAATTGTTTCATCATCCATCCCATCATCATCTCAACTTCCCCCTTAAGTACCTCCTCAGACCAATCCACCCTTCGTTCCTCCCCCTCCACCACATTCAGCAGGAATTATGGCTCGTTTTGGACCTTTAGTTCTCCTTGGTCAGCTTACTGATCTACCACAAGGATATGACCAAAGACTTCCCCTCTTCGATGAAAACTCTGAAATCACTGCCCGTCAACACATGGCCAAAATCACAACTTTAATATATCTTTAGGACTTAGATGCAGATGATGCCAAGATGCGAATTATTGCACAAAGTTTTTTTGGTGAAGTTAAAACTTGGTTCTGTGCCCTAGCAGCTAATTTTATTAGAACTCCTGCTGAACTAACTGATGCTTTCTTAGATAGGTGGGATGATAAGAAAAATTCCTTACAAATTCTTGCTGAGTATGACTCCCTGAGGCGCAATCCTAATGAATCAGTTCCTGATTATAATTCTCGATACCTCATAATCTATAACTCCATCCCAAATGAAATGAAACCACCTCCTGGTTTGGCTCTCCTACGTTATCCCAATGCTTTTGACCCAGCTATGGCCTACTCATTGAGAGAGAGAAATCCCACTACTCTAGAAGAAATGATCTGAAATTCAATGAGTGTTGATTCCAACCTCTTGATTAAAAATTCAAAACTCAAAACTAAACGTAAAGTGACCATTAAAGAGGAACCTTCCACCTCATCTGACACTAAATTTGATGCTTTTCTTAGGACCATGGAAAGGATGGTCGATAAAATGTTTATTTCACAAAGACAAATGGAGCCACAAATCAGAAATCTGAACTTCTGAGGCTAGCAATAGCAGCCTCAATTCCGAATAAAACAAAGAGAGAAAAGAGCTCCCGAAACACAGCAGCAGCAACAAATTCGAACACCACTACAATAGAACTATGCTTAGAGTGATGAAGATGAAAAACCAACAGTAGAGGAAAATCCTCTGTTTACAGTTGATGGCCAGCCCATTTTTCTTACCGAAGATGAGGAATATGTGGAAAAAACAAGTTTACCTAGTGATAAAGATTTCATATCGGAAAATGATCATGAGTTAGAAGTAGAATCTGATGATTATCATATAGGATACCTGAATGCATTGAGTTCCCAATAAAGGTATTACTCCTTGAGGAGTCGTGATGTTCCAATCAATCCACCTCCAAAGAAGACAATTTGGCAGAAAGAAGTACCACAGAAGCAAGCTTCTCAAGCCAATCAAAATTAGGGTAAAGAGATTACAGCTCCAAATCATAATAGAAGCAATCAGCCTTCTACAAGTGCACATGTCAAAGAAAGAGATATTCATAGGAAAGAAGTTGCACTGAGAGATCGTGTTGAGGAAAGGGATATTGTCATAAAATAGGTAGACAAAACTATACCTTTTAATTTAGAGTTAGAAATTTCAAAGTTAAAGGTGTCTATTCCTCTTACTGAATTAGTCAAAGTTGATAAGTGTAAATCCCATGTAGTTAAAAACTTGAAAGTTGACCCTTTATCTGATATGGTTAATATAGAGGATGATTAGCCTAAGCTAATATTTGGTCCTACAATCGATGGTCAGTCTGAAGATAGTGAGGTCCCACCATTTTACTTGAGTCTCAAAGTCCACCAATTCATCCTTCATAACACTATGTTAGACTCTAGGGCCTCCCACAACCTCATGCCCAAAGCCATCATGGAGAAGCTTGGCCTTGATATAACCCACACATATCATGATTTGTATTCTTTCGATTCTGGTCATGTCCATTTTTTGGGTCTAATCAAAGATCTATTTGTCTCCCTAGAGCAAATCCTGGCCAAAAATGTCCTAATGGACGTGGTGGTTGTTGATATTCCACCATGTTTTGGAATGTTGTTATCAAGATCGTGGGGGGCTAAATTGAGAGGTACACTACAGTTGGACTTTTCCTACGCAACCATTCCTGTCTTCGGTCAAATGAGAAAACTATACCATGAGACTAAAATGAAATACATGATCACAAACAAGGAAAGGCCTAATAATCATCCTTTAAATGTTGTACATACAGACTTAGAGTCCTTCATTTTGTACAATGATTCTGGATTAAATGATGTAGATTGTCAATTAGTAGAAATAGAGGATGTTCCTAAAGTTTTAGATTGCATTAGAACAGTGTTAGAAAAAGAGAAATATAATCTGCCTACTATATCCGAACATCCATCAGAGAAGGCGGATGAAAGTTTAGAACCGTATAAAGAATCAGATCAAAAAATTGTGTCAAATTAGAGTCAAGAGGAAGAAGATGGTCTTTGGAGTATGGAATTTGATGGTGTTGTTGGCAAAGACGGGGCCGACATTGGTTTATGGATCCGTAGCCCATTTCAATAGCAAAATAAAGTCTCTAATAATGTTATATTATGTTCCTACAAATTAGCATTTGATTGTACGGACAATGAGGCTGAATATGAGGCACTCATTACCGGTCTGAAAATTTTGAAAAAAAATGGGAGCTAGAAGAATTTCAGTCTACGGGGATTCAGAGCTGGTAATTAAATAAGTCAAAGGTGAGTATCAAGCTAATCACCCAAGGATGAGGCAACATAGGAATGCAGCACTTGACATTTTGAGAATGTTTTCAGAATATACACTTAAAGTTGTGCCAAGGTTGTAAAATCTGATGGCTGATTCATTATCCACTGCTGCAAGTAATTTTAGATCTACAATGTTTTCAAATAAAAAAATTTGAGATTCATGTGAAGCATAGGCCCGCCATTCCTGATAACTTACGATTTTGGCAAGTATTCTGGGATGATAGGCATGTGAACAATTTCCTTCAAAGTGAAGGTGAGTTTGAGAAATTTTCTATGGACGAAGTGTACGACAAGGATGACCAAGTCATCGAGGCAGATCAAATAGACATACTTCAGCTCAAGGAAAAAAATATTCCAAAAGGTCTTATACCTTTGGAAGAATTATTTGATCAAGATGACGTGGCAAGAAAACCTACTTTGGTTCCCACAGAAAAAGGCATAGAAGATGTTAATATTGGAACAACGGATCAACCAAAGTTCATCAAGCTCTCAAAGTCTTTATCTCCAGAGGTAAAGACTAAATATGTTGATTCTTTTATTGAGTTTTCTGACGTGTTTACTTGGAATTACTCAGATCTGAAGGTGTACGATAAAGATATCATTAAACACACCATCCCAATAAATCCAGATCAAAAGCCTTTTAGGTAGAAGCTGAGGAGAACGAACCCAAAGTTGTTTATGTCCATTGAGAAGGATGTAAACAAGCTTTATAAGACATGTATTATTGTTCCAATCAGATTTTTTGAATGGATGTCCAATTTGGTTCCAGTGTGAAAGAAGACCGACGAAATATAACTATGTATAGATTTCAGAAATCTAAACAAAGTGTTGTTGAAAGAAAATTACCCGCTACCAAAAATGGACCACATACTTTAGCAAGTTGTAGGAGCCACCAGGATGTCATTTCTAGATGGTTACTCAGGGTATAATCACATCCTTGTGCATAAGGATGATCGGGATAAGAGAGCATTCACTACACCATGGAGTACGTTTAAATATGCTAAGATGTCATTCAGTTTGAATAATTTCGAGGCCAATTTCCAGTGTGCCATGGACATAGCATTCGGTAACAAGAAATATGTCTTTCTTGTTGTTTATTTAGATGATTTGATTGTTTATTCAAATTCAGATGATAAGAATTTCCACCATTTGAGAGTTTTTTTCCAACGATGTAGGAAATTTGGAATATCCCTTAAACCTAAAAAATGCCTATTTTCTATGGAAGAAGGAAATATTTTGGGTCACATCATCTCAAAGGATGGGATCTGGATAGATCCTTCTAGGCTTGAAGTGATACATCAAATTTATTTACCTCGTAACAAGAAGGAAGTTGTAATATCCCAAAATTGGGAGAGCAACAATACAAGACATAAAACTGGAAATATGCAGAAATATCACTAGATCAAAACATGATACAACCATAGAGCCATTACATTATTATTATTATCAGAAAATGAGTACAAGATCTTGAGGAAAAGATCACTCAATATGGGCAAACAAGCCTCCCATGAAACAATACATCAAAATGTAAAATACTGCTAATACATGAAATGTTGGAATGCTATAACTGTGTTGTCTATGAGAGTAGTAGCAGCTGGAAAATGGAAATATAAATATCTACTAATACAATGCTCCAAAGATGCCAGGAATGTGGACAATTTAGTCACCCCTAGAGACAGTCTAGAGTTGCCATAGACCAGTGCCTAGGACATCTTAATATAGCAAGGAGCTCTTCATATAGCTTGGGTTGTCAATCCAAAAGCTCACTTACTATCTCTTGTTGAACAAGGAAATTAGATTAGAATGGGACCAATCTCTCTCAGAATCTGGTACAAGGATAAGAATAGTGTAGGAAAATCATGCAAAACTTCAATACAAAGGCATCAGATAGTTAAGAGACAGCTTACTGTAAAGAGGGCCAGTTCAAATAATATGCCACAGAAATCAAATATCAGAAAGTGGATGCAGTGAGAGGAATAACAAGGGAATACCAGTTGACATTAGAATGATACCCAGATATACAACAAAACCATGCATGGGCTTGCCAATTCAAGAATCCATACACAATCCTGGCATTTTAAAAGCACCCTCCTAAGACAACTGATATAGCAGAAAATATGGATAAGGTGAACATGGAACAGTATATCATGACTAGGCCTATTTAAAGCGCTTGACTAATCCCAGAAAGGGCATCAACTAGGATGAATCCTTACTGCAAACTAGTGAGCCACTCGCATTCTAGAACATGATACAAGAAGATAAATAGCATGAAGTGAGATATTGTATTAACACAAAAGAGAAAATTACATACTGTGAGATACCAAAGACCAGAATCCTCATTACAGTTATAACTCCTCCTCACTGAGACCCTATGGGCTCTGAACCTTCATACAGAAATATTACAAAATGTATACAAAAGCCTTTTCACTGCATAGTCTGCTGATAGAAATCTGGAACCCTTCTAATGTCTTATTTCTGGGCTTTTATAGAAAAGAAAGAGAATTCCCGAGAAGGAGGTAGGTGGAGCACACTTAATGACTCAATTTGAATAAAATGGTGGAAAACATTCGTGCCCACACTATGAATGAGTAACTATAAATGACTGTACTTTTCAATTTACAATTAACCTCCAGAAATCAATGCTGAAGATGAAAATCCCCTCATAAACAGGACACAAATAATAAAATATACAAATGCTATGTACTTGGCTGGAGGGGGAAAATCCACTGCGATAAAGCCTTGAGGTTGCTTGTGTTCGTGCATGGTACTCTCGGCCCCTTGAGCCTGGAGCCGGAATTTATATCTTTCAGTGCCGGACACTGAACTCCTTGATCTTCTGTTGATATTCTTTGTAACCTCATTTATGTTTTCAGCTACCAGCACCCGCCCCTTTTGAATTGCCCTGGGAATTTAATAAATGTTCATTTAGCTTCCATAAATGATGGTCTTATCTGTATATCTCCCGGATCTTTGCTCCATTATTCTGCATCTGTTGAATGGTCCTTTGAAATGCATCCGGTCTCTGTTAATGGGAACGTGATTTAATGGAGGCTCCCTGTTGCTGCAACCTGCAAAAATCCACAAACATTTTAAGGAAAACAGGCACTGGGACAATGGCGTGATGAGTTACATGTGTATGACGGTGAAGATACGCGGAAATGGTGAATAATGAGGAACAGTGGAAAATACAAGAGAATGACAGAGACGTGAAAGGCAGCGGTAGGATTTACAATGGAATGGTACTGAATAAACGAGGAAGAGGTACATAACGTGAATTCGGTGATAGGATGTGTCAACGGAGAACACAAATGACAGGGGTGGATGTAGATGACACGCGGGCGTACGGGAGGATTAGCGGAAGAGATGACGTGGATATTATGGAGTGGGACCCGGGGGTCTAATCGCAATTGACATCAGAAGAGGGAGAGGGAAGGGATGACACAAAGATAATTTCCGATGCGATTGGGGCGAATCCCCCTTTAAAACTGGAATTCCAATGAATTTCCGATCTACCAAGAAAAGGGCCTTTTATACGGACAGGCAGAAGTATCATATGGTGGGGCCCAGCAGGTCAATCGCGATCGGAGATCGGGGTATGGAGGTGATTTCAATCGCAACTGGGAGGAAGTGCGACGCGATCGATCGGGGAGGATGGAGTGATCGGGGTGATGGGGTAATCGGTGAGGCGTGATGACCCGATCAATCGCATCGCAAATATTTGCGATGGATTAATCGGAACGATTGTAACCCAACTCGCGATTGGAGCGAACATTGCGATTGCAATTAATAGACGACATTTTATATACATAAAACTTTATAATAAAGTTTCATAATGATGCATGGCGGGGAAGTGGTTTGAGCTTGCGGCAAAAGGGGCCAGGCCTTGATGTAGTGTTTGAATATGGCATTTTGGCCCATTTGAATGAGGCTTGAAGGCGGAAAAAGTTGGTAACAATAGATATAAAATTGAAAACCACAGGCCAAGGAAAAAGATCAAGATTATTTAAGTAGACTGCCCATGAATAATTGGATGAAGATCTGGTTGGGTACAACATTTGGCTCCACCTGGGGACGGCGTGTTCATACTTGAATGCGTCGAGAACCTGTAGAACCTGCAGACCACTGATCTTCCGCTTTTCAGCACTTTACTTCAAAATTTATCAGCGCACTCATCAAACCAAAACTGAAGTGAAAATATATATACAATATATTACAATCCAGCTTGCTCTGTCTGGATCAATATTGAAAATAGGGCTTGAGAAATTGTCCATTTACAGGGGCATCCAACACATCGCCCTGTAAATTTTCCAGCACAAAAGTATTATTCCCTCCCTGCTTTACAATTTTGAATGGACCAAACCAGAGGGGATCAAACTTGGCATGCTTTCCTTTTTCAGCTCTCCGGGCATCCCATCTGAGCACCAGATCTCCAATTTGGAACTTCCTATTTCTTGCATGCTGATCGAATATATGTTTCATTTTGTCTTGGTATTCTAACAATCTCTGATCCACCTGGTTCCGTGTTTCCTCTAATTCGACCAACTGATTGATTCTTCTGACCATGTCATCTGATTCTTCTTGGTTTTCTTGCATGAAACGTGCCACTGGCAATGCCAATTGCACAGGAAACACAGCTGCTCGCCCATACAACAACTCATAGGGAGATTTCCCTGTTGCTCTCTTGTTGGTTATCCTATTTTCGCATAGAGCAAACTTTAATTGGGAATCCCAATTCTTCTGATTCTCACTGATTGTTTTCTTCAAGGCCCTCACCAAGGTTTTGTTAGAAGACTCTTCTAAGCCATTTCCCTGTGGATAGTAAGCCGTGGAGTGAGTCAATATGATGTTATACCATTGGCAAAAATTTAAAAACCTGGCAGATTTGAAAGCCTGTGCATTGTCAGCTACAATTCTAGCAGGACAGCCAAACCTAGATATGATATTTTCCTCCATAAACTTCATTATCACGGCATCAGTAGCATTTCTTGTAGGTATGGCTTCCACCCACTTTGTAAAATAATCTGTGGCTGTTAGTATCCATTTATATTGGCCACTTGATGGGGGATGTATCTCTCCTATAAAATCTAATCCCCATTTTTGAAATGGTTCATTTACATGAATAGGAATCAAGGGCAAGGTTGCTGATTTCTATCTTTCTGCAAACCTTTGACACTTGTCACATGCTCTGACCCAAGAAAAAGCATTTGTAAACAATTTTGGCCAGTAAAACCCATCCTTCAGGATCTTTTGAGCTGTAGCCCTCCAGCTGTAATGTCCTCCACATATTCCTTCATGAAATTCTGTCAATATACTTTCCACTTCATTTTCTGTGAGGCATAATAGTAATATACCTGAAGGGTCTCTCCACTAGTAAAAAATGATGAAATTAATGACCAGGTGACTAAATATAGTTGTCCATTAGCAATTATATATTTCTGGGATTTCATCCTTGCAGCTCTATATTTTATCTTATCACAACTCGGAGGACAGCTAAGTGTTAACAGATATTCAACTATTTCTTTATACCAAGGACTAGTTAGATATTTCATATGTATCTTTTGAGTGGCCATCTCCAGTCCTTGTTGTTCTTCTCCTTTCTCAGATTCTTCATTTGCTATCATGGATAGATTAATGCCCAAAGCTTGATGATTTGATTCAGATAACATCTTGGCAAGTCCCTGTCCCTTAATCAGCTTGGTAGGTCTTATGTCCAGATCGTACTCCTGTATTTTTGCAATCCATCTTCCTCTTTTTCCTTCGCTATCCCCTTGAACAATAATATCTTTGGTGGCTACTGTGGGAACATATGCGGTAATGTGAGATTGCAAAACATAGGTTCTAAAGGCTTTAAGGGACTTTACCAGGGCATATGCCTACTTCTCCAATATATTATATTTTAACTCAGCATCATGTAACACTTGACTGAAGAAAGCTATAGGCTGCTCATATCCATCTTCATTTCTTTGTAACAATACTCTAGCAATTGTATGAGGCGAAGCAAATGAAAAAATCATAAATGGTTTTGCATAATCTGGCCCAGTTAGCACAGGAGCTTCAGCAAATGCCTGTTTTATCCTAGTGAATGCATCTCTAGACTCCTGGGACCATCTTACTTCATTATCCTTTTTCAACATATCAGTTATAGGCCTAACTATCTCAGCATAGTTAGGAATAAATCTTCTCAGAAAATTAATTCGGCCTAAAAACACCTGCACTTCTTTCTTATTTCTGGGTAAGGAAATATTGTTTATTACTTCAACTCTCTTAGGGTCTATTTTCACACCATCTTTAGTCACAATGTGCCCTAAGAGTTTTCCCTCATCTAATGCAAATAAAGATTTTTGAGGGTTAAGGGATAAGCCATACCTCTTGCACTTTTCAAAATTTCTTCTTAAATGCTCAATATGCTCATCATCATTCTTTGAAAACACTGTGATATCATCAAGATATACCACCAAAAAATTGTCCTGTTCTCTAACAAAGGCTATGTCCATTGCCCTCTGAAAAGTAGCTCCTGCATTAATTAATCCAAATGGCATCCTGGCATACATAAATGTTCCCCATGGTGTGGTAAAAGCATTCTTCTTTTGATCTTCTAGAAGTACAACTACCTGATTATAACCAGAAAATCCATCCATCATTGACATTCTGGACGCTCCCACCACTTTTTGCAGGATGTGGTCCATCTTAGGTAGTGGATAATTATCCTTGAGAGATGCTCTATTTAAATTCCTGAAATCCACACACAGCCTTATTTCCCCGTTCTTCTTCCGAACAGGAACAAGGTTTGCTATCCATTCTGAATATCTTAATGGCACAATTATTTTGGCCTTTAGTAGCTTTTTGATTTCTTTTTCAATGGAAGGAAGCAGCAGAGGATTTATTTGCCTGAGCTTCTGTTTATAAGGCTTTGCATCTTCCCTCAAAGGAATTTTATGTTGTATTATATTAACATCAAAGTTTTTAGGTCCTGATAGGACCAAGCAAATACATCTTTGTAAGATTGAAACAACTTCAAATATTTTTCTTTATATTCCTCTGGGACTCTTTTAGATAATTTGACAATTTTGGGATCAGCATAAGTACCCAGATTCAGATCTCTCACTTGACTTCTTCTGTCACCTTGCTTGGCTGCAATGGAATGTCATCCTTATTGAATAATCTTTCTAGAGGTACCAGCCCTCTAGGTATTACATTTCCTTTCAGCTGCAGCACTTTATTACCTGCTATCTTCTCTTTCCATTTGTTTTCTGCAATATTTTCAGCTTCCTCTTCTTCATTATCATCAATCTCCATATTGGAGAGCTCTCCCACTGTCTCCATGAATCTCTTCATCTGTTCATCATCTTCAAATACCTACCAGTGTTTAATATTATCTGGGATAGATGGCCTGTAGCGTACCTCCACTTCATATCTTAGAAGCGGGTTCTGAGGAGGGCGGAATGTGCTGGCAGCCACAGCAAGGGAATCTGCTATTCTATTTTGCTTCCGGGGCATGAACTGTATGTTAAATGCTGAGAAGAAATTTTCCGTCATGTCCCACACTTCATTTCTATAAGCTCTCAGCCGTGGATGCTTAGTTTGGCATTGATTTTTAATCTGCCTTACCACCAGCTCAGAGTCTCCCATGAATTTTAAACATTGGATGCCCATGTTTCTGGCTGTCTGTAGTCCCAATAAAAGTTCTTCATATTCCGCTACATTGTTGGTAGCCTCATATTCCAATTTAAAGGACAGTGGCACCCATTTTCCTGTAGGAGAGATTAATAATACCCCAGCTCCATTGCCTTCTCTTGAATTCGCCCCATCAAAATGCAAAGTCCAAATTCCTGATTCCTGATCTTCTTTAGGTTGCTCAGGTCGATATTGACCAAAAAGGGGCTCATGAGCATAATTTTGATTTTCTTCTAGCATTAAACATGAGAAGTCTCCCTCTTTGCTATACACTGGGGAATTCTCTGAGCAGTCAGCCTTAGTTACCATTTTAACAAATCTAGTCTCCCTGTATAACCTCCTCTCCTGGCCTCCAAAGATTGGGACAGTAGCATATGTTAAATCCAATTTGATTGATCCACCAATTTTTGTACCCCAGGACCTTGACAACAGCATGCTAAAGCGGGCTGGGATATCGGCAACCACAATGTCCATGACCACACTCTTTGCTGGAATTTGGGCCAAATTGACCACTAGATCTTTTATCATTCCCAAGCATTTAACTCTTTTAGAATCAAATGAATATAGGTCTTTGTATGGCCTTGTAATTTGCAGTCCTAGTTGTTCCATGACAGACAGAGGCATAAGGTTATGGGAAGCCCCATAATCTAACATACAATTGTGCAATAGCAGGTCATGGATAACTAGGGAGACATAAAAAGGGGGCGTAGAAGGATCTATCTCCTCGACATGTGGGCCAAAGACTACCATGGGTCTTTCTTCTTGAAGGTTTAAACTATCAGGTATAATTGGTACTTCAGGAGGGAGCATGAAGGAAGTAACTTGAGACTGATATACAGGCTATTTTAATAATTCAGTCAGGGGGATTGAAATCTTAATTTTCTCAAGCTCTTTTTGCAGATTGAAAGCAGGTGGGGGCTTTTCTATCACAACTTCTCTTGACTCTTTTTTTTCAGCTGGAGACTTGATTTCTTTTGACACTGACTCAGCATTAGGAGGACTTACTACTTTAGAAGAAGAAGGAATCTGATCATTAGGCTGCAAGGGAGTGTTTAGAGGACTCTTACCTTTTTCTATGTTTCTCTTTGTTGCTGATCCCTTCTGAGCAGATGCTTCTTTCTGAGGTGGCTCCTCTTCTTGATCCTGATTTCTGGTCCTCTTTCTTGAAGACCCGAGATCATACTTTACATTGAATTGTGCTTGCATGAAATCAACAAATTTCTTGCAATAATGGTCAATATCTACTTCTTCTTCTTCGTCTTGCAATGGGCATTCCATGTCGTCATTGTTTGAAAAAGCCAAATTTGAATCCTATAACTGATAAGTGGCATCTTCAGTGGAGTCTTCTGCTGGACCTTCCAGGTACAAGGGATGAGGTACCTGGTCTTGTGATTCCTTTGTTTCTCTCAGCAATATCTGCAACGATGGTCTTCTATACTGGGGATTGTATCCTCTGTTTGGAGCATTATAGAAATTCTTGGGAGCTGCATTCCTAGCTTCCAGTTCAAGCTTGACCATCTTCTTTATCATTTTGCTTATTTCATCTATCTTGTCTGAATCCTTTTCCTGATTAGAGGAGGAAACCTCTTCTTTGCCTCTCCTCCTAGTTTCTTGTTCAGCTTTTCCCTTTAATTTCCCAGTGGATGCAAAATTTGCTTCTAGCTCCAGAGCATCTGACTGAGCATCATCTAAAGTGGCAGGTTTTCTTTCTCTCAATGAGAATCCAAAATCAAAATTGAAGGCTGCTATGAAAATTATCTTGGCAGTAGCTTCATGGGGCTTCATTTCAGGAGGTAGACTCAAATATAGCTTGTTGAATCTTTTAATAAACTCTGACACTTCTTCATTATGTCTCTTCTTCATAGTATTAAACTCAGTAAGACACTGACCATGATCTTTCTTTTCTCCCCACTTCCTGAGAAAAGTATTCTCCATCTGGTCCCAAGTGGTCATAGAACGATTTCCCAATGTCTTAAACCATTTTATGGCTTCACCTTCCAAAGACTGTACGAATAATCTTAAGACCACATCCAAATGTTCAACATTTGAGTTTTCTGCAAAGGAGCAGAAATTCTCAAGATGTTTCTGAGCATCAATTTCATTTTCACCATTAAATTTCAAAGAAGATTCTTCAAAATAGTCCCTTCACTAGTAGAAAATGATGAAATTAATGACTAGGTGAATAAAAAAGTTAGTCACCGCAATTATTTCAAGTGAAATACTACTAAATTTGAGAAATTTTAAGTGACCGAACTAAAAATGACTAACTTAAATGACTAATCTAGTCTAGGGATAAAATATACGACTAGATAATAAGTGACTAAACTAAAAGCAACTAACTTAAATGACTAATTTAGTCTAGGGATAAAATATACGACTAGATAATAAATGACTAAAGTAAAAGTGACTAACTTAAATAACTAATTTAGTCTAGGATTAAAATATATGACTAGATAATAAGTGACAAAATTAATAATGATTAATGCAAATGACTATTATAGTCCAGGAATAAAAATATGACCAAATAACATGTACAAAAAGGATATGAATTAGTCATTTATGCTAGTAAATTTTAATCGTATCACTCCCTAAATGAAAATTTGCAATTTTGATACTTAAGTGTTACATTTCACTAAACGAGTCTCTGAATCCATCTGCAGTGTTAATATTTAAAGACAAAGGGGTCTTTGAGTCCATCTACATCGTTAAAATTCTGAATACTCTTTTGTCTCTAAAGTTTAACACTGCAGATGGATTCATCTATAATTAACATAAATATTGCATGTATCATCTATCTACTTTACACTAATGCCTTCATTATAGTTTTAGTAAAGGTAATATTTATATAGTCAAATTAATATGTATATTTATATTTCTTTGGCCATAAAGTTTAATATTTAAACTTCATTGATTTATGTTAAAAGTGTGACTCTTGTTTTAAATCTAAGGTCAAATATTCATAGTTACATTTAATGAATAGATAAACATAACATTTATTTTTGTAAGTCAATATTCATTCATATGGTGAAAAATATGTACAACCAACAAAGAAAAAAATAGGTGGTCTCACCCCGACTAGGTTTGTTGCCCAATGTTTGCAACAAGTGACAAAAATACAAAAATGAGGCTAAGGACAACATCCATAAATGAGAGGGTAAAAGACACCAAAATACATGTAATGCATAAAAAACACATTAGAGCATACTAGTCATCCGACGTAATGGAAGTTGGGTTTTCCAAGGTTGTTCCTAGAGGGGGTGGTGGATGGAAGTTGAAATGGACGTACCCTTCAAAGTGTGTGAGCCAAGTGTCCAAATTTTCCACTTTTTCTATAAGGTGGTTTAATTTTTGCCTCGCTAGACCACCACCAACACTCGCTCCCTGACCTGGCACTGGAAGTAGTGCATCCTATCCAAAGTGGCCATAAACTCAACATGCTCATCCCTACGAACCCATTCCGCTGCGTCCACTCGATCTATCAGAGTTTGAATTAGGTCCCAACATTTTTCTAGAAAACAATGTTGAATTTACCGTGGGCCAGGAGCTACACACCTACAAGTTCCCCATTTAGCTGTTCCTCCTTGCTTTCCACCACCTCGATGCTGCATTTGTTGTGACCTTACACTTCCACCACCACGACCGCCTCGAGTTCCCACACCAGCAAGCTAGGAGTGACCGACGGTCTTACCACCTCGGTGTGCTCCTACCACCACTATTTCCATATCATCTGAGCCAATAGATCATTGCTTGGCCAGGGGTGAGGATTTCCTGTTCCACGAGGATGGTCGCACTGTGATAAAACCAAGAGGGCCAACTCCAACCATTATCAGATTCCAATCTACTGAAACTTTCCCCTACCACCACACCCAAAAGCCAGAAATCTCTTCACCCTTAAATTTCCTCAAGAAACTACACACTATGTCCCAAGTACCATCTTGCCACCAGTTGGGAAACTCGGCAAGAACTCAAAAAACTAGAGAAGGAGAAGGTGGGAGGAACACACCCCAAGCTGATGCTTCCCAAGAAGCTTCACACAACCCACACTAGGATATCGACTCTATTTATTTCAAAAGGGTGACTCTCCTGTCGCCAATAGACATCAAGAACCACCCACCAAACCACCAGGCACACAAATTTCTAGACCAAACACCAGAAATGGAGAATTCCACATAGAAGCACTGCCACCCCCAGAGATACCTCCTTCAATACCACCTTCATGCACCTCTATCAGACCAACAACTTGCACATACTAAAAACCACAAAAGACCAAAATAACAAGTTCCCCCATTGACATGTCGTAGTGTTCAAGATTTCTATTTACTAGGCATTCAAATGAAAATAAAGTGGAAAACATGAGTGAGGGAGGATTTTTTTAATGTCCTTGGTACCTATAGCTGCTACATATATCTATCTACATTTGGAGTCATCCCTGGCAATAGAAGGAGTCATGAGAAAATATATAGAAAAGGAGGTTCTATGAAACGTTGTGGCAGGTGTTCGACATGTTCGAGATTTATATTTACTAGGCATTCAAATGAAAAAAAAGTGGAAAACATGAGCGAGGGAGGAATTTTCTGATGTCCTTGGTGCCTATTGTTGGTATAGATATCTATCTACATTTGTGGTTGTCCCTGGTAATAAAAGAAGTCAGGAGAAAAGAGATAGAAAAGGAGGTTTTGTGAAAAGTTGTGGCAGGGATTCATGAATGGATCGTGACAAGAAGCCCAAAACCCAAGTCCATCCCAATGATAATGGAGATGTGAACCCCAACTTCATAGGTATGCTCATTCTCACTCTTCTAGTTATCCTTCTATCTTTCATTTATTTCTATATCTGCTTGTTTCTATTAGTAAGGCCTCCTAGATTGGCAGTTGATTGAGTGGAGAAGTTGTGCATGCAAGAGGGATAGATCAGTGACACTTATTATCATTCTCTCCATGTTTCTTTTAGGGTAAATGACAAGTGAATGTTGCAATAAATGCTATGTTCTTCCTTTTGTGGGTGTGTATCAATAATTTTTTAAGGTTTCATTTCAACTCTTCCTAAGATGTGGGGTGCCATCACTTGTGGGAGAAATGGCTTGGAAGGATGCATCACACTTAGTTTTTGGTTAACCCATAAATTGCACCTCGCCCAAACCTCTTATTTATTCCTGTGAAGAAGTGAATCTTGATGGTTGGCCTAATGACATGCCACCATATTCACTAGATAAACATGGTCCCATTGAAATTTTTTACTTATTTTGTTAGCTATGATCTACCATTTCAAAATTGTATCATGTTCCCCACCTCTATTATGACTACTTGGGCACACTAGTACCCTTGAGTTTATGCAACTATGTGGTAAAATTATGGATGTTAGTTTTTTAGTTATGTTGTCAGTAAGGGTAATTGATGAACCCTGTGTCCCTCACTTTTAGATTTGCTTGATTGACAATGAAATGTGAAACTTTATCAAGGGAATTTAAGTGAAGTCATTTATATTACAGATGAAATTATTACATTAGATCAAAATTGGGCTTTTTTATTATCCACATAAGTTATAATTTGCTCATCAATATTAGACTTATTTCACAATTCCTTTGAAGTATATATCATTGGTTTGATTTTTCTTCATGCACATATGTACAAATGTCAAAAAGCGATGATAGTGAGAAGTAACTACATACAATAGACTAACTTTGCATCCAAATTCAATTATTTGTTGGCTATTGAACTTTTCTTTATCATCACTTATGACAATGAGAAGTAACTACATATGATAGGATGCAAAGTTATCCCTCAAACCAATGTAGAGATGCAATTATTTATTGGTTTTTGAATTCTTATTTATCATCACTTACAATAACTGACACTATATTTGGACTTTCTTAAGGAAAAACATCTTCACTTCCATAACTCGTAGGACTCCTCAAAATATTTTCACTTCCATTAATGACGATCCCTTTCAATATCAATGTTTTATGCATTCCTCCAATCAACTCTTCATAGTCTCTATCTCTTGTTTCCCCTAGAAAGACATACATATTGGCTATATCCAAGCCCCATAGAACATACAAATACCTACAAACGCCAAATATAATTTTTAGTAATATAGATCTCGCTCAACAAGAATTTATTGCATGAGCACCGTTGAGCCAAAAATACTACATGTAGTTTCCAAAAAACTAAAATCATCAAATTAAATAATTGCAGTCTAAATGTCATTATGGTAGTCAACTTGAGGTTACCCATCTATGGTGCATTTCTCAACTTTAACCAAATCATTAAGATATCAAATATTGGAACTTAGTCATATGCAAACTCAATATTCAAAATAGCTAGGCTTAGCATTGATTGGAATAGTTGAGATTAGTATTCCATTTGATATGACCTAGAACTTAATTCTTTTGGTTGGTTTTATCTAGTTCTTCTTCGAGTTTTTTGTTTGTTATATATATATATATATATATATATATATATATATATATATATATTTAATTTTTTAATTAAACACTAGTGAAATTACATTGTGATCCAAGAACAACACCCAAATAAAAATAAAAAATTGAACTGATCACTTAACACCCAAATAAAAATAACCTGGAATTTTTTATTTTGAGTGGCGGCAATGTTCAGCACCTTGAATTTTTGCGAATTTTGAGTGGCGGCAATATTCAGCACCTCGAATTTTTTTATTTTGAGTGGCGGGAAGCATCGTATGACTTTCTAAGTGACAGAAACGAATTTTTAATCTTTCACTTCCCAGAATCGAAATGGGTCCTCTAAAACGCGCCTTCAAGCTGCACAAAAGGCGTCAGAATTTAAAAAATCTGCAGATAGGTCTGGGGATCAATCCTCTCCGCCTCAATCTGAACGGAAGGATATCTACTAGGGTGGTGCCACCGCCCGAAATCCTATCGCCCAACATGCTCCATCTCCCATCACTCGTTCTCAACCTAGTGACGCCTCTCGGCTCTGACCCCTTTGATTGTCCCTCCAATTCGACGTCATGCGATGAATCTTCGATTTCACAGGAGGAGAGGGTCATTACGGATAAGGGATTCTATTTGCATCCCTCACCTCTTCAAACGCCAAGGGAAAGGGAGCCAGATCTACTCCTTTTTGGTTCAGTGTGAAGAAGAAATAGGCACGACTACCAATTTGTAGCACCTCGAATTTTTGGGTGGCATTGTATGAGTTTCTAAGGGATAGAAACGAAACTTTAATCTTTCACTGCACGAGTCCCCTTTTATTTTTTTGGTCGAGCTACATTCTTTTACTAGCTGAGACATACATTTACAAGCTCTCAGTTCTGATTGGAGCTATTGGGCCGCATATACCTGAACTTGAGGGCCGATATTCCACATTCCATTTGTTGGGAAAATATGCAGAGAAGGGTTGAGTAATCATATTGATTAGCACGAGTTTCCTAACCGTATAACAACTATTGTGCACCCTTGCAACAACTAAGCAAATTACTCTCTGAAGGCTGCGTATAAGCTAAATGAGTCTAATTTTACACTATCCAGAGGTCCTGGCATCACTAACTCATGTATTGATTGTTGCTCACTAAGAGAAACACTAGTTCCTTATCTCTAGTATGGGTGAATGCAAAATATGGGCATAAAATGAACTACTGGACTCTTCATTGCGTGTGAGACAATCATCTGGAAACCAGCAAAAGGAACGCACTAGTCCCAGGTTTCTATACTCATTGTCCCTTATTTACATGTGTTTATTGACAGCATAAAATATTATTAGTCTTCTGGCTGTAGTGGATTTCAATCTGGGAATTAATATGAATACTCGTTACTCCTATTTCTGAGTTATATTTGGCAGTCCTATGTGAATCTTATGCTTGGAATATGTTAGTTTGAACTTTGGGTGGTTTATTTTCGGTGCATGTGATTTAATATGAGTATCTTCTAAATTAAAATTGTTAGTAAAGCTTCTACAGTAGTACCCAGACAAATTGTTTGACATAGATATGAATGAAAATTTCACATAAACCCAGAAAGCTATTGCAAGGAATTTTACAACCAGAGTGATGATGGGGTCGATTGTGCACCCAGAAAAATTGTTTCACACAGATATGAATGAAAATTTCACATAAACCCAGAAATCCATTGCAAGGAATTTTACAACCAGGGCGGGGTGATGGTGGGGCTGATAGTGCATTGAATCTAAATTGTACATTGGGAACATTGAGTAGGAATACTGACATAAGTCCGTCTAACCCTTGTCATGATATGGACATTGAAGTTGCCAACCTCTGGTGCATTTCTTGAGTTTACCCAAATGGTCATCACATCAGATATTGGAACTAAGACCTATGCAATCTCTAGCTTCACAATAGCTGGGTTTAGTACTGATTGACCCTAGTGTGTGCTAGGTTAATATTCCCCCTTGACCAAACCTAGAAATAAGTTTTTTTGATTGGGCTGGTTCTCCTGTATTTCTGATTTATTATCTATTTTATAATATTTTCTATTGACTAGATATCGATTCAAGCTGCATTGTGGAAGCCAAATGGAGATGGGTTAATTCATTCAAACTGTGTGTGATGGTGCATTGTATACATTGAATATGGACACATTCACGTTGAGATTTCTAATGCCCAGTGAATTTCTTGAGAACCCAAATGCTCAACATATTAGTATTACAACTCAGACATATGCAAAAATCAAGCTTTATAATTGCCCGATTTGATATCTATAAGTAGGTTTGATATAACTCCCATGATTGATATTGAGTGCATAATAACTACACATACCTATTAAATGTCAATAATGAACTTAACTCTGAATTATGCCAAAGTAATAACCATGCACAATAGCACTTAGAACAAACATATACTTTGGGAAAGTGGATAAGTATGTGTATGTTGATAAGTGGGAAATGAATTGACCCAAGTATATTTAATTCTCTTTTCTTAAATATTCACAAGTTATATATGGTGTCAAAGGAAAACTGGGTAGCCCGATGACTATAAGTAGACAAGCACACCAATGTAGAAGTCATATGGTAATTGTTATATATTTTCCTCTCTGACTCTAAGCTATATCTTGCTCTTCAACAACATTAAAAAACATATCTAGTTTTTACAGTCATACAGTTCTAGAATTTTGGAATCAGTCCCCACCACACATTACAGGCTTTTTTAGCATTGGGGGTTTGATAGCATTGGTTTGAGAGTTTTTTTCTCAGAAAGGCTAAATACATAATCATGAAATCCTTACCCACATTTAGCCATTTCTATGCAGTTCTTGACTTTTCATCATGAACTCCTTGAATTTTACTCCTTTTTGTTTATGAACTCTTCAACAAGGTTGAATTGACCTTATTGTGCAAAGCATCAATTTCTTCCTTAGACAACTATCCCTGATCTATAGCTATTGATGATTGCAACTATTTACCTGCATTTCTTTGAAATGCAACACCATGATGCTATTAAGGCTCTTAATATCTATAGGTGAGTTGGTAAACAGGTATAGTTGGAAATCTATTGTTCCAGAAGTGTTGTAATTGATGTCTTTAGTTTCAAAATCTATCAAAATAGTGCATATACCTATACCTTTTTCTTTTTTTAAGGATGATTGTGATCCAGCATTACTTTTTTCCAAAAACAAATGCTTCAGTGGCATTCCCTCTTAACATGTTTTAAGTTTTTATCAGTATTTACTTCCTCTCATGATGCATATACATACTTTCCTATTCATTTCCAAATGTTTAGTTTACAGAAACAATGTTTGTGGCAACATTTCTAGTGGATTCATTAATTCATTAGATGATGTGATGTCTCATTGAGTCATTACATAGTAGGAGAATAGGAGTACATTGAAACATCTTGACTTGCAAGTTCCCTAGTAGGACAAATGACGAGAACAAGAATAGGCAGTCTTTTATGATCTTGGAGGACTGTTGACTTGAATATCACCTCAATAGAAGGAAACATTAATGCTACTATCACTGTCTTCCTTTGTGTTTGTCAATTGAGCCATCTGCTTTGCACTTTTCCCTGAAGACCCATTTAACCATTTGCACTTTTTCCTTTAGGCATATCCTCAAGTTCCAGTGTTTCATTTCTCTATATGGAATCACATTCCACCTCTGTTACTTTGTCCCATTCTTATTTCCATGTGCATTGAATCACATTATACCAGAATTATGGTGAATTTGTGATCAAAGCCATATATAACTATTGTAAAGTAGATTGCTGCAATCTTCTTGATTTCTTGCTTCCTTTATTACTTTCAAGTAGTTCCTGTAGCTTTGAGCCATCTAATGTTCACAAATGTTGTTTTAGAATCTTCTTGGGCATTGATGATGTTCTCACTGCTAGCATTCCAAAATATTCTTGGGCTTTGCCGATGTCCTCACTATTAACATTCCATAATCTTCTTGGGCTTTGGTGATGTCCTTAGTACTAGCTTTGACATCATTGACTTCATTATCACTAGATTCTTGATTGCTCCTTTGTTCCTGACTTGGAATGCTTTCTTCTGCTACCTTTTTACCTCTTTCTTCAATAGGCCATGGCACTTCAATTTCATTTGAATTACCTTGGATATATTCGTCCTCAAATATAACATCTCTTCCGAGTGTATCTTTTTCCAAATAAAAAAAATGATATCCCATAGACTTTCCATTGTACCCTATCAAAAATACTTCTAACCTTTATCCTCGTGCTCATGCACTTTTTTGAGAAACAAGTACACAGACATTGCAAAGAAACACTTTGGGATGACTCTCCCTGGGTTTCTCATCACTTCATGCTTCTTTAAGTGTAACATTCCTTGCAATTTTCATTGTATTTCTATCAACAAAATACACCAGTGTACTGATTGCTTCAACTTAAAAATTATTTGATAGATTTTACCTTTTATCATTCTCCTCGCCATCTCTACATCTATCCTTCCTTTGCAACATTTCTTTCTTTGTGAATGCCATGAGACTTGTAATGCCTATAAAATATTGAAATGATGGTGTAATATTCACTTGTGGCCTCATGCCAACCTTACATGTAATCAAGGCTATAAGTGTACACATGTGCAACCACAACATTTTATTGTATTTTTTCAATATATACTATTTTAGGCTAAGGCCAATGTAGTCAACTTCCTTGGAGCTAGCACCCCACTAGCCATCTATACATCTATCCTCAATTTGTCAAGATGTCCTCACTATTAACATTCCAAAATCATCTTGGGCTTTGGTGATGTCCTTAGTACTAGCTTTGTCATCATTATTTTCATCACAAATTCTTTTGTCATGAGCTAAGTGTTGTCTTATGTGATTCTTTAGCTTATGGGCACCTACATCTCATGTTTCTCATGTTCGTGGATTCATCTTCTCTCCTCTTTGTGTTTATGCTTTTTTGGTTGTTTACATTCAATCCTTGTTTATCTCTTGTAATCTTAACATGGTATCAGAGTAGGTGTGAACTTGCCTCTTTGGATTATCTCATTTCTTCGAGGGTTTGCTAAATTTTTCCTCGGGTTTCACCCATCTTCAATGGCACACTGCAATGTTGATCTAGAAGTGGTTCAAAATCATCTTTTCTAAGGTTTCTTCCTTTTAGAGCTTCCAAGTAAGGCTCAATTTTCACGATTTTGATCAAGGGAATTTCTTAGCGATGGAATTTTTTGGGTTAATTAGTCAATCTGTTAGACTAATGGCCAGTGGCATTTCCCCAAGGGTTGCAGGACTAGGGTTTTTAAGATCATCTTCATTTTAGAGTTTCAAACCCTTATTTCATGCACACCTTCCTAGGTGTATGCAAGGCACCTCTTAACCCATTTTATCTTTAAATTTATACTTTTCCCTAATCAAAGTGGCTGGGTATTCTTGGGTAAATTTTCTTTAGGATGCTACTAACACATTTATATGCACATATTTTACTGCACTATGCATGTTGGGCTCTACCCATTTCAAGATATGATGATTTGGCTCATTCATCATTGGAGGCTTTCCTTATTTTTTAGGAAATTGTTGTTTTATAGTGGATGCCATGGTTGATGATGTGAGGCATATGTAGAAAAATTTAACTAGTCGGCAACCTTAACAGTTTTAAGTTTTTGCTGAAATATATTTCCGACAGTACCAAACTAGAAGGTCTGATATACTTGAAGTAAACAGAAAAATCTAAAATATCACTGTTACACAATCTATTAGCTTTGTAGCCTATCCTATTTTATATGCTCTAACAACCCTGCCTTGTGTCGGGCATTGTTAAGCTTTGCACTGACTGATAGGAACCTAATTTTGTCATCTATGGGTCTTATTCCCCTTTTTTCTTGCAAGATAATGTGTTATTAACTTATTTATAAATTTATTTATATATATATAAACATATATGACATTCCCAACTCGTTCGATCCAAACTTGTTTGATTGTGATCGTGCAAAAGAAATTTTTTTAGGACCAAAGTAAATCAATTGTATAGTGCCCTGAAGCAATTGTTAATTTTTTTTAAGGATTGAAAAAGGGTTATATAGATCAGTTTGTATGTTGTATAGGGGTTGAATAAATGATCCATAAGTGACAAGTCTGTGTCAGTCATGACAAAACCAGAGTGGTTGAAATAAGGGTCAAACCCTTCTGCCAATAGGAAAAGAAAATTGTGCGAAGAAGGGGTGGCCAACATTTCGGTTGGTAGAAAAGGATCTACTAGTATCACCTCAAAGAAGCATGTAGTTTTGAGTGTATTTTTCCAGGAGAGGTGGGAAGGTATGGTCAACAGTCATTGGTGGAAGAACTGTGGCCTGCATGCAAGTCTGCACTCGAAAAAAACAAAACCACAAGAAGCATAAGGTGGCAACTCTCTAAGAAGGAAGAAACATGGGCTAGACTAGTCGACACCGCTCAATTGTTGAGAAATCGCGAGGGAAAAGACACACAAATGATCGATAGAAGGGAAATTTTCAGCATAGTTTGTGGATGGAGGAGTGCTATTAGAGCTATCTAGACTTGTGTCAGTGCAGGTTTAGTAGCCACCACACGTGGTCGAGTAGCCTAGTTGAAGTTGCAGTGACGGGCCTTTAGGCACAATCTGACCGAGAATTGGAGCAACTGCAGTTGAAAAGTGGAGAAGAACATAGATCATAGTCATAGGTAAGCAGGTGGGATGACGGGTCGGGTGTAGGAGCCTGCATCAAAATTCCCGCGCCTACATCCAAAATAGTCTTGCCTTCAAAATGGTACATGTTTCCAAATATAGTTTTTTAATAAGCATACATCCTCACGTGTCACATTTGGGAAAAGAGTTGTAGGGAATCTCCACAATTCCCTCACCACCGATGTCTTTCCTTGTACCAAATCACTAACATTTGTGCATAGCCTTTACTAAATAGCAAATATTTTCTCTCTTCAACATCTCATAATTGTAATGAAGAATTGCCTCAAGATGTTGATTATCAATGAACTCTTCCTCATGAGAAGGTGTCTTATATTGAGTAGCAATTTGCTCATCAACCGAACATTTTGAGGTAATTTATAAAGAGGATGATAGAATAAATTTAAGAGAGATAGTTAAAGATGACTTCATATTTCCCTAGTTTTTTAGGGGAGGTGGGTAATGAGGCATTGATGGATCAAATATAAAAGGAAGAATTACAAACAATTTTGCATTGTTTCCAAAATTATAAGAACCCTCAGTCACTTCGTAGGACAATAGAATTCTTCTAGTGGTTCTATGAATTCCTTCAAACAAACCAAGAATTCCTATAAGTTAAGATGAGCTCCTATAATTTAGGATGAGTTCCTAAAGTTAGGGCGAGTTCATGAAGAAGTTTAACTCATGCAAATAGGTGGAGGGTCAGTTGTTTGTCTCCTAGTGCGAGTTAGAAGTCTCAATGGTTATTTGTGGCTAGGACAAGTTACATCAGTCACTTAGACTCAGTTAACTAGTCAATCACAAGACTGAGTTCCAAAAATAAACTTGCCAGATTTAGCATGAGCGACAAGCTTATAAGGAGGATGAAGGCACAGAATTAATTCATTGTTTTGTGAGCATGAGTTGGTGAGACAAGGCAATAGAGAGCATGAGTTTGTGTGCAGAAGCTTGTGTGTGGGAAGGGCGTACTAAGGAGAAACCTGTGTGCAGTTGATAGAGGATAATTTCCTTGGGATTTTCATAAGGAAAAATGGAAGCAGGCTCAGGGTTCTTGCAAAGTGTTTCAGCTTAGGAGTGAGAACAAGCAGAGAGAACAGGACTGTTTTTCTATTGAAAGAAGGTTGTATTGTAAGAGATCTGTTGCTCAAAATTCTATCATTATAATTCTAAAAAAAGCAGAGGGTTTTCCCAGTTGGATTCCCCAGAAAATTGTGTGTTATTGTATTGTGTTAATGTGTTTTCAATTCTGTTCTATTCCACTGCAAAAGAATAGAGAAATACTGTGTCTTGGTGTTACAATTTAGTTTCAGATTTGTTCACTACAACAGTGCAGAATTTTCAAGGAATTTCTACAGTCTCATTGATGATGATAAGGCCTAAATTTCAGTGCCATATTTAGCAGTTCCAGTTCAGATTCAATGGAAACTCACACCTCATGTAACTAACACAATGCATACTATACTAGAAATTCATAATTTTTTTCATTTTGGGAGGTTCTTTTGGACTCGCTTATCATATGTTTTTTTTTTTCCCCTATTTTGATATATTCTTCCTTATAAGCCATTGTAGCTTTCAAGAGAATAAGGTTGACATGAGTTCCAATGGAGAAATCTCAACTTTACAGAAATACAAAGAAGCTAAGACCGAATCAAGAAAAATCTTATGTACAAAAATGGTATGTTCAATTCACTGATTATAATTTATGTAGTACTCTGTATTTTTCAAGGATCCAAATATTATACCTTAGTATTCTAGGTGGTTGTTTCAGATTGAAAAAATCATATGTATAGATAGGTAGGTAAATATTAAAAAAAAACATACAGTTCACTGTTAAAACTGGTAAATTTTGGTGAATATTGTTCATATGTGCATATTTTATGTAAACAAATAGGTGAATTTTTAATATGAAAATGGCCAATTCACAGAAGTGTTTTTTGAAAGCAAGTGCAAAAATAGCCATTTAGCGAAAATTCACCCCTAAAAAATATCTTGGGTGACCAGCCCTGCATCCCTGCATCTTCTTGACAAATGATCCTGTAGCAAGATTATAAAAAGTGTAGACGATAATGATAATTCTGCTCGAAGGAGAGTTAGAAAGGATCTCGAAATTAAAATCAAAGCTGCTGAAGCTTGATAGACATAACTTCATCAACCAAGTCATTTGCAACAACGGAGAACATTTTCATTGCTGAGGCTGGATATAAGGAATATTAGCACTGCTATAATTAATGATTCTGTCAATTTCTAAAGCAGAAAGAAAGTAAATAGGAACGTTAAACACGCCTAAAACTAAGGACTCTTTTGCTTCTGAAAAAGGATGATAGACTAGAGTATATCTGCGCTAAAATAAAAATGTTAAAGACAAAAAAATTGTCCCACCAATGGGACTTAGGTTCGCTTATAAGTTCAATGGAGTATGAACCCATTCAACAGGGTTTCATTCTCACTATGATCTGCCTCACCCAAATTACATGAGTTACAAAGGGATCAGATGAGGTGCAAGCTTTAGGAAATTTTGGTGGAATAGTTCCACCTCATACCTGGTATGTAAGCCAAAGAAACCAGTCTGTGCGGTGCAGCCCCTTGCAGCATGCAAAAAATAAGGAAGAGAGACGAGTATTTGTACACTAGTAAAATGTTCAAAAATTGGACCCACCCATGGGGTAAAGGTTTGCTGGTAAGGTCAATGGAGTATTAAGCCATTCGTCGGGGTTTCATTCTCATCGTGGACTGACCCACTTGAATGGCATTAGTTACAAAGGAATCAGACCAGGTGCAAGCCCCGGGAAATTGTAGTGGAATAGTTACACTTCACACCTGGCATGTAAGCGAAAGAAGCCCCTCTTTGTGTAGTGCGACCCCATGGGGCATGCTTTTCTTGAAAGACTTCCAATCAAAAAAGAAAAAAGAAAATCATTTTTGCTCGGTTCTCATCAAGCATTCAAGTTAGTTCATCCAATCCTCCACGTCATATACATTCCAACCATTTTTGTTTTCAGACCCGATAAATGTCATACGCAACTGTCCAAGAACAAATGGCCAGAGCTAGGTTCTGAAAGTCTAGTTTTAAATAAAAAAAATCCAAAATAAAAATGAGATAGCTAGAAGAAGTAGACAATCCTGAAAAAAATATTTATTTTTTGTGATGCAGTGCAGTAAATGAGATGATTTCAAACCCATATCACTATGTAATTGCATCTAGAAAATCATTGCAAAAATTATTGCATGTAGGGTCAAAATCCAGTAAGCTGATTCCATGTCATTAGAACAATTTTTCATCCTTCTTGGGAAACAAATCCATTACGGAATAGGATTAGCCCAAGAAATAATTTATAACATCAAACCAAAAAATTACAAACAATGTTAGTGAGTTTGTCTTTCCAAGGCATATGATAGAGAAAATTGGCTGTATTTAGGGCTAATCATTCATATACGATTCAATGTGCAATTGGTTAACCAGATAATGAACTATCTTTCCTCAATATCTTTGCAATTCTAATTAATGGCTCAACCTATTCTTCTATCATGCCTACAAGAGACCATGGGTAGGTATGACTAATGGCTCCTTTGCTATTTTTGACTGTAGAGTAGATGGTCTCAACAGAGTTATAACAGAGTAAAAAAGAACCATAAACTTGACAACTATACAAATAGGAATTACCCTAAACTTGACATATTTACTCTTTGTTGTTAATTTTTTCTTTTGTATGATAGGACCAAGGAAGATGTAATTATGCTGAAGGACCCCACCCTTGAGGAACTAAAATTCCTAACTTAAAAAACTACTAGGTCAAGTACTCTATAGAGATCACTTCCATTGCATACTTTCTTCCCATTTACAGCTGTAATGATGTCTCCCAAGACAGGCCAGCCATAAGCATCTCATTTTTTTGTTTTTAGTCCAGCTTTTCTAGCTGGTCCATCTACAGGACCATCAAGCACCAGAACTCTAGTGACACTTAGTTGCTCAACTGGCTCATCCATTGCAAATTTAGTACCCAAAATGGGTCAAGTAATTTTCTGAAAATTTACTAACTGATCAACAATGACACTTACAGATCTACTGGAATTCAAAATCCCACACCAGGTGATGCTCCTGATGGAGAGTACATAGAAGTGTTTATGCCAATCAAATTTCCTGAACTATCAAGAAGAGGACCTCCAATGGTCCTTTACCATCTGTCTGAATCACATTGTGTATTAGATGGCTAGTTGCAGCTGAACTTATCTACCTGGAAAGCCCACTAATGCTAACTGTCATCAAGGTGTGATCCAAACCAAATGGATTCCCAATTGCATACACTTTTTTTCCTACAAAAAGATTTGCAGAAATTTCAACTGCCATGGGTATCAATTTATCTTTTGGCGCATTCATCCATAGCACTGCAACATCATTATCTTGATCATCTCCAACTACCTCTGTGTCATGTGTTGACTGAACACCAATAGTTACTCTCAAATATAACAAGAAATTCCTGTCCTGATATGCTTTAGAAATATCTAAAACTGTCTATAATAGTGCTCACTTACCACTTGTAGATTTCATGAATTAGTTTGTAAAGGGCCTCATTAGTAAGATCCAAGATAAGCAGGTGTGAGAGCTTTAATTCTGACTGTAAGTTTATTTCAAAATAACACATGAAAATGCACCAAAATGCATGTCTAGACTCTTTATAAGTTATAACTACTCATCTGAGCAGCATGCCTCAAAAATGCTTATGCAATTTGAGATATTGCATCAAAAGGCTGATTTCCAACATCATCTCTACTTTAAGTAGATATTGTTGGATGAAAGACAAGTTTGCTAGCATTGATGCTAAAGTAATAGGGTTGGTTCCTCTAGCTGACACATTGGCCTATGTGTAATGTGTCTTTGGAACTTTTGTTGTTGTGTTGATATATAGAGATGACTACGGTTCTTCATGTTGTTCTTCTAGAGCTGGAGACAAGGTTGAATGTTGCTCATCAACACCCGTGGATTTAGTCTTTTTTGTGTTTCTTCCATCATCACTTTCATGTTCCACACCTTTTTTATCTGTTATTGCATCAGTACATGGAGATATGCTGGCTAATTTATCCTATTCTGCCTTTCCTACCATCAAGTCTGTTGTATGTGCATCATCTCCTTCCAAATCTGTTAATGTAGTTGTGTTAGATTCTTCATGATGCTTTTATGTTTGTGCTGCTATTGTTTCATCCAACATGGGAAGGTTTTCAACAATTTCTTTTACTACCCTGGTAGTGGGAGCTGAATCTGTGTCTTCAACATGTTCTTCCATAGCTGCAGGTGAGTGGGACTGATGTTTGTCAACATATTTACTTGCCAGTTCTTCTGCTTTTTCCACTTTATTGCTTTTAACCTCTACCACGTTCCCCTCATATACTCCACTAATGGAATGAACATCCATCTCTATTTTGCTTTCAGAATTAACTGTGTATGAGTGTTTATGCAGTTCTTCAAAAACTACAGTCAGGTCTGATGCTGATTCATTGTCTAGTGTGTTAATGGTCTTTGGAAGTTCTGTTACTGCATTGATATATGGGGATACCTTTGATTCTTCATGTTTTTCTTCTATAGTTGGACATACCGATGAAGGTTGTTTGTCAGCTCCTGTGGTTTGAGTTTTTTCTTCATTTTCCCCATTATCACTTTCATGTTCCACCCTTTTGTCCTCTGTTATTGCATCAATAGCTGGAGCTCTGCCATATTCGTTATGCTGTTCTGCCATTTCTAGCATCATGTCTGCTGTATGTGCATCAATTCTTATTATTGGAGTTATGTCAGTCTCTTTGTGATGATTTTCTGTTTGTACTGCTGTTGTAGTCTCATCCATCATGGGAAGGCTCTCAGCAATTTCATTTACTACATGGGTAGCTCGAGCCAGATCTGATTCAACATTTTCTTCCATAGCTGCAGGTGAGCATGGCTTTTGTCTGTCAACATATTTACTTGCAGGTTCTTCTGCTTTTTCCACTTTATTGCTTTTAGCTTCCACCCCCTCCCTCTCAGCTACTTCATTGATGGCTGTAATATCTACTTCTATTTTCATTTCAGAAGCTGTTATGTCTGAGTATATATGAAGTGCTCTGGGAGCTATCGTTAGGTCTTCTTCTGATGCAATATCCTGTGTGTGAATGGTCTTTGGAATTTCTATTCCTACATGGATATATGGAGATGCCTTGGGTTCTTCATGTTGTATTTCTAGAGCAGGATATGAGGTCAAAGGTTCATCATCCACACCTGTGGTTTTGGTCTTTTTTTGCATTTTTCCCATTATCATTTTCATGTTTTATTTCTGTGTCCTCTGCTACCCTGTCAATGTGAAAAGCATCGGCCTCACTTGCTGCATTACTGAGCAGAGTATCTTCCTCAGCTCTCACATTTGCATCTGGAACTCTACTGGATTCTTTGTGCTTTTCATCTGTCGTTATTGGCAGATCTGTTGTTTTGCCTTATTATCTATTAGAAACACCCCAAATTCTGTTACTGGAACAATAACTGGACTTCGGTGTGATTCTTCTGTTTGGTATACCAAAGATGGATATGAAATTGTTTTCTGTTGGTCAATGCTTCTGCTTTCTGGCTCCTTTAGATCTTGAACACCCATTATGTGTGTTCCATTAATAGTGGCAAGGCTTGTAACAACTTCTGACACTCGATTAGTATCTAGAGTTAGACCTATTTCTTGACCTTATTCTCCATAGCTGGAGGAGAGTGTGACTCTTCCTTCTTGACACAAAGGCTTACTGGTTCTTTTGTATTTTCCACTTTGTTACTTTCAAGTTCTATGCCTTCACCCTTTTCTACTCCATTGATAGCTATAACATCTTCCTCTACATTTGTTTCACTTGCTGCTGTGTCTGATTGATCATGAAGTTCTTTTGAAGGTATCATTGGGTCAGCTTCCCAAGCATTTTCCTTCCCATGAACATTCTCAGAAGTTTCGTTTGCTGCATCGATATCTGAACAGGGCTGTGGATCTTCATGTTCTTCTTCTAAAGCTGGAGACAAGGTTGATTGTTGCTCAGCAATTGTGCTTTCTTCCCTTTCCACATTTTTGTCTATATTCCTCTCATGTTCCAAACCTTCAGCCTCTCTTGCTGCATTAATGAGTAGAGCATCTTTCTCAGTTCTCACATTATCATCTGGAGCTCGTCTGGTTTCTTTGTGGTTTTCATCTGCTGTTATTGTCAAGTCTTCTTTCTGTACCTCATTATTTGTTGGAGACATCCCATCAGCTTTTGTTACTGGAATAATCACTGGTGTTCTGTGTGATTCTTCTGTTTGGTCTACCAATGATGGATATGAGATTGGTTCCTGCTGGACAATGTTTCTTCTTTCTGGCTCTTTTAGATATTGAATACCACTTATATGTGTTGCAATTATACTATCAAGGCTCTCTGCATTATCTCGTATTCCATCAGTATCTAGAGCTGGATGTGTTTCTTGAGCTTGTATCTCGGTAGCTGGAGGAGAGTGCGACTGTTCCTTGTTGACACACAAGCTTGATGGTTCTTCTGCATTTTCCACATTGTTACTTTCAAGTTCCATGGCTTCATCCTTTTCTATCCCATTGATAGCTATATAGTCTTCCTCTAGTTTTGTTTTAGTTGCCGCTGTATGGGATTGGTCATGCAGTTCTGAAGATATCACTGGGTCTGTTGCCCAAGTGTTTTCTTTCCTGCGAACAGTCTCAGGAATTTCATTTGCTGCATTGATTTCTGAACATGTCTGTGAATCTTCATGTTGTTCTTCAAAATCTGGCGACAAGGTTGATAGTTGTTCAGCATTTGTGGTTTCTGTCATTACTGTATTTTCGTCATTATTCCTTTCATGTTCCAAATTTTCAGGCTCTCTTGCTGCATCAGTGAGCAGAGCATCTTCCTTAGTTCTCACATTTGCATCTGGAGCTCTACTGGATTCTTTGTGCTTTTCATCTGTTGTTATTGGCAGGTCTATTATTTGTGCCTCATTATTTGTTGGAAACATCCCATCAACTTATTTTACTGGAACAATTGGACTTCTTTTTGATACTTCTATTTGGTTTACCAAAGATGGGTATAAGATTGTTTCCTGTTGGTCAATGCTTCTACTATCGGGCTGTTTTAGATCTTGGCACTATGAAGTTCGGTTACTACTTGGGATATTTATAAAGTGTTGTTGCAGGGACATGAAAGCCATCATCTGGTTGAACACTTTTGTACTCTCCTTGACTGTAAGTTAGATATCCTACAAACCATCTAATATGGTTAGCTTCCTTTTAGGTAAGGATGGGCTTCCTTGACCCTCTGTAACAATGTTTACAATTTGGGGACTGTTGTAGCTCTTGGAACAATATCTTGGTTTGGTACGTGATGTGGATCTCATGTTTCAGTGTATGGATAGGCCCACAATTAGAAGATCATAATATTATTTTGGCAAGAAATAACCACCTCCTTTGTTTCGATACTGTAGCAATGAAGATCACATCGAAATTCCTTTTCCAAATTTGTCCTCCAAACAACTCCTAAGGACTCCTCAAGCTGCCCGTCCAACTGATCCACACAATAGTCATCACTTTGACCCAATACTTGACAAACTCTCGCTCCAATTTTGTTACCCAATCACTGTGGAAACTATTGCTGGTTTAGGGCATATAACCATGAGATATGCTCCCTCCTCATTGAATTCCACATGCTTCCCTATCACGATTTAAAACTGATCCACAAGTTAGGATCCAACATCTACAAAAATGCACTAAATTACATAACTTAAGCTCACTGTTTGAGGTATCCTTCATTGCTGCAATCTAGGCCTCATTAGGGCATCACACAGTCCATTCTTCTAGCCTTCAATTCTGCCTAGAATTGTTCTAGATGAAAGTGGCCGCCTGGAAGTAATTCTAAAACATACATAAATTATCTCCTCTGCCTCGACCCTCTAGAATAGCAAATCAACCTTCATAATAGTCACCAAGAGTGCCTTGAATTTCCCTCTTCTCCATGTTGTCAGCCCTCTTATGCCCGTGGCCCAAAACATAAGTTTTCTTCTCCTCCCTTTGTGATGGAAATGACAAGAATATTGAAAATATTCACAAGTGTATGCCTCCTATAACATGAGACGTAACAGGCCTCCTATAACATGAGAGGTAACAAGCCATAGGGAAAAAATTCTCTAAGTGAAACCTGCTTGGATGCGGTCTTCTACTGGATTATTTCTCATGCCATATGATGGGTAACAGGGTCCACCAATCATGCATTTATTTATTTGTTGAGGATGCCCACCATCCTGGGAGGATATGTTGTCATTTCCCTACCAAATATGTGAGATGTGCACCCACACATGGGGACACCTACCTTGACAATTACTCATACATACATCAAAAATGACATTTAACAATTTCTGTATGAGTCTAAGACTCAAGCATTCATACATAACTGTGTTAGATGAAATGATTTTATGATTTTATGTGTTCTATTTCTATCACTGATAAATGATATAGTCCATTCTCAGGTATGCATGATATTTTTTTATCCTTGTCTCTTTTATCTTAGATGGGACCTAGTTGCATTAAGGATGTGTCCCACCCCTAAGGGATGCATCCACTGATGGATCAATCAGTGGATCTATGCTCATTGTTAGTCCCCCCCTGAATGGATCCGGCCACCATCATATGCAAAATGAAAGTGGGTTGGCTTAGACTTTAGTGCTTCCCTGTCCATGAGGTACAAGGAAACTATTGGGGACATCTCTTTTTCTTTTGGGATGTTACCCACATTCAAAAAAATTGGTGATGTAAATGCTCCTGAAGATGGGTAGATGTCCCTCAACTGTCTTAGGAATGTCTATTTTCCACCTGGAAAAATTAGTTCCTCTTAAGTGTGCTTGATGAAAAGTGGAAACAAATCTAGCATTCCCTTGGGTGCGCTAGCATGGTATACAGAGGAAGGAAAGCAAGAAGTGGTGTTACTATTAGAGCTGTCAGTAAATAAAAAATATTGGCAACAAATCTAACATTAGAACTGTCCACTTTAACTCCATAAGGCCCATTGAATAAATAATTTATATTTATCAACATATGAGGCCACCTTCACTGCATAAGGCCCATTGAATAGTTAGTTAACAATCACTCATTGTAAAAAGGATCAACTTCGTTAATAAGGCCCAAAATAGCTAGTAGGATCTCATTATAAGTGGGACCATAGATAGATAAGATTTTATATGGATATTTATATATTAAGTAGAAGGATATGTAATGTTTTGTCAAGAATTATGTATGTATTTGGAGAATTCCTCTTGGAGGTTGCCCCTTGAAGTGGAAAGTAAACATAGCTCTCTATTTTTTATCATCAAATAGATCTTTCTTAGGGTTTATTTCTCTTTTCCCTTGTGTTTTTGGGTTTTGCACTACATTTATGTGATTCTCTAAATTGTGGAGTTAATTACACTACAAGGGTGGTGGTTCTTGAGTACATTTCTTCGGATTCACAAGTTGCAAATATTTTTACAAAGCCCCTAGAAAATGCAAAGTTTAAGATGTCGAGGGAGAGACTAGGTTTGGTGGAGAACACTTTACTTGCAAAGAAATAATTTATAGTTTTTATCTATTGCTCAATTAGCTCTCTAAGACTGATGGCATATCAATAGGACTGATTTATACCATGTAATGATATGCTTTAGCAGATCCATCTTCCTAGTTTCCTATGTGCAACAAAGAGAGAGCAAAGTGATGGCTAGACACTAATTTGTTGTGGAAGGAAAGTGGTAATGAGATAGAGAGAGAAAGTGAGGGCACAAGCATGCTTCCAATTTGCATATACCAGACTCATCCTTGTCCCAAATTTAGAACTATTGTTCAGATTTAGCATTCCAAATAGCTAGAGTTTGCTTTTACCAATTGTAGCATGTAATATCCCCAAATAGGGATAATAGAAAAATAACAATATTTCCAAAACTTGGGCACAGAAAAATTTGAAAATTTATTGGTATATAAAAAATTCTACACTAAACCCAGATTTATATTCAAATCACTGATCTGATTTTTCTGTTAAAAGAAGTAAATTTCTAAGTATTTATTAACTTAGAAAAAGTACAACAAATCCCTTTATTTTTGCCCAGAAATTCCAGAAATGAAATACAATGACTTTCCTTATAATTTTTCTGAGTTAAAACAAAATTAAGTATGTACATTTAAACGCAAAGTACCTCAGACACTATTTTTTAAACCCTAGTCATCCTCTTGAATGTTCAAAAATATTAGAGCTGTCATTTGTGTGAATACAGTTTTTTTTTTTTTTTTTTCTCGGTTTCTTATGATTAATCATTAACCTATAAATCTAACAAATATGTATATGCCCATTACTTCAATAGTTTTGATAGTAGTAGATGGTATTGGTTGCATATTGTTTACTTGTCATTTATCATTCGTCTCATTTGATTGTATGCCTTTTGTAGGTTGTTGGCCATGTTTTTCTTGTAATAACGTTTTCGGACATTTTTTCCAGCTGGTGCACTTTCTGGAGGTTTCTCTGACACAAGAACCAGCTTAAAGGCACCAAAAGTTTCAACATTTTGGGTAGCAGTTTCAAAAAAGGAGAATAAGAGTTCTTCCAATGTTTCTGTGAAGAATAATGTTGCAAATATTGGTGATGTTGCCAAGGTAGTTGTCAACAAGAAGAAGAAAACTACTATTTTTCAGTAAGGCAAATGCTATAGCTCCCACTGGTGATTTATATAATGCTTATAAGGTTCAGGAGGAGAAGGAGGAAGATGTGAACCTTCCAAAACCATCCAAAGTAGTAACCGATGTTGTCAAGAGTAATAATTCTTCAAAAGAGCTTGAGAAGCAAGTCTTGAAAGAAGTGGATGACTAGGAAGATGCAGCTGAGCTTTCAACTCCTATGAGTCAAGTAGCTATTTTAGTTATTAAATGTTCAGGAGACAAAAAGTACTCCAATGATTTTTTTTTGACAATCAAGGATCAGTGCAAAGATCTACCAAATCATTTTGAAATTTGTCCAGACACTGTTGAATTACTTGGAAGTTCCCAAGCACTTAGAAGTCATGTAGGAGAGGTTGATGCATTAGTAAGCACTGTAAGAGGTCTTGAAAGACAGCCGAGTGGAAATTATCTACTTGAACGTCATGGGAGAAATATGGCATGTTTGGATGATGATAAATGGGCCAAGTCGGTGGATGCTTTTGTTGCTGGCTATGATATGTGGATGGATGCGGGTCTAAGTGGTTCCTCTTCTATGTTTTGACTTGGCCAAAGTTATAATACTGGCTTTTCAAGAAATACTTGTGCAACACAAATGAGTATAAATGACATCCTTCCTAGAGGGCCTTATGTGCAAGCACCATTTCCACAAGTTGGACTAGTGAGAAATAATTCTGATGTTGTTAGGTGGAAGCGTGCTTTTGGTTTGCATAACATTTTGATTCCTCCTCCACAACCTTCTCTGCCCACAATTCATAAATCAGAGAACCGATATGAAGTGGGCAAGGTTTCTGATGAGGATTAGTTGAAAAAATAACAAATTAAATCCATCCTTAATAAATTAATTCCCTAAAACTTGAAAAACTTTTTGAACAGGTCAAAGAAGTGAACATTGACTCTGCATCATGTCTTCGTGGTATAATATCTCAAATATTTGACAAAGCCTTGATGGAGCCGAATTTTTGTGAAATGTATGCAAAATTCTGTTTTCAGCTTGTTGTAGGATTACCAAAATTTTATGAAGATAATGAGAAGGTTGTTTTCAAGCGAGTTATTTTGAACAAATGTCAGGAAGAATTTGAAAAAGATGAAAGAGAAGAGGCATAGGCTAAAAAATAAGAAGAGGATGGTGAAAAAATCCTTTCAGTAGAAGAAATACGGGAGAAGAAGGCTGCAACGCAACGACGAATGCTAGGAAATATAAGGTTTATTGGTGAGCTTTATAAATAAAGTATGTTGACCAAAAGAATTATGCATGCATTCATAAGGAAATTAATTGGTGAATTTCAGCACGCAGAGGACGAAAATGTTGAAGCTTTGTGCAAACTGATGAGCACTATTGGTCATATGATTGACCATTCAAAGGCCAAGGAACATATTGATGCTTACTTTGATAGGATGACAAAAATGTCCAATACCCAAGGGCTTCCCTCTAGGCTGAGGTTCATGTTGAAGGATCTGATTGATCTGAGGAGGAATGGATGGCAACAAAGGTGGAAAGTTGAGGGCCCCAAGAAAATAGAGGAAGTGCATCAGGATGCTATGCAAGAACTACATGGACAGGGAGGCTGCTCTCGAGGTACCAATATGGGACATGCAGGTCAGAGACTTGTGACACCACTTGATCATGGTGTGAGAGGACCTGCGATGTCACCTTACATGGCATGTGCACAAATGGGTTCACTTCCACATATGGGTGGGATTAAAGGGCCACAACCCCATATGGGACCACATGACTGTGGATTCACCAATCAATATGCTCAGATTGTGGATTGGGCTTAATTTGAAAATCGGTCTATGCCAAGCCCTTCAACACACAAAGCTTCTGATGATGGCCACTTGACTCTTGGTCCTAAGGGAGGTCTTGGAAAGGGAATAGGAGGGAGGGCTCAGCCTCTACCATATGCTAAGAGTGCTCTAGCAGATATTCCACCATCCACATCTCTGAGTAATAGACGAATAAGTGTATGTTCGATTTCAGGTTGCAGTTCCGACCGGATGCCAGTTGGTATGAGAGATGAAATTTTGACAAGGACTTATGCTGCAAAAAAACCTTTATTTGCAAAATCATGTGTCTAGGAAATAAATGTTTTGGATAATGACATAAGAGAGTTTAAGAATTCATACCCATCAGGTGACAGAGGTGGAAAGACTGCAAATGTTGAATTTCAACAAGTGATAAGGTCGTGTCAATCATGTCAAAAACAAAGTGGTTGAAATAAGGGTCAAACCATGCTGCCAATAGGAAAATAAAACTGCGTGAAGGGGTGGGCGACATTTCGGTTGGCAGAAAAGGATCTACGAGCATCACCTCGAAGAAGCACGTAGTTTTGAGATAATTTTGCTAGGAGAGGTGGGAAGGTATGGTCGAAAGTCGTTGGTGGAAGAACTGTGGCCTGTACGCAAGCCCGCACTCAAAAAAAACAAAACCAGAAGAAGCATAAGGTGGAAACTCACTAAGAAGGAAGCAACACGTGCTAGACTAGTCGAAAACACTCAGCCATTGAGAAAATCGCAAGGGAAAAGACACACAACTGACTGATAGAAGGGTAGTTGTCAACATAATTAGTTTGTTGATGGAGGAGTGCTATCAGAGCCAGCGAGACCTATGTCAGTGCAAGTTTAGTAGCCACCACACATGCAGTCGAGTAACCTAGTTGAAGTCACAGTGATGTGTCGTTAGGCACAATATTACCGAGAATTGGAGCAACTGCAGTTGACAAGCTGGGAAGTGCATAGATCGTAGTCATAGGTAAGTAGGTGGACTGTTGGGTCGGGTGCAGGAGCCTGCGTCAAACTTCTTGCGCCTACATCCAAAATAGTCTTGCCTTCAAAATGGTGCAGGTCCTCAAGTATAGTTTTTTAATAAGCATACATCCTCACGTGTCACATTTGGGAAAAGATTTGTAGGGAATCTCCACAATTCTCTTACTGCCCATGTCTTTCCTTGTACCAAATCACTAACATTTGTGCATACCCTTTACTAAATAGCGAATATTTTCTCTCTTCAACATCTCATAATTATAATGAACAATTTCCTTAAGATGGTGTTTATCAATGAACTTTGCCTCATGAGAAGGTGTCTCATCTCGAGGAGAAATTTTCTCATCAACAAACCATTTTGAGGGAGTTTATAAAGAGGATGATAGAATAAATTTAAGAGAGATAGTTAAAGACGACTTCATATTTCCTAGTTTTATAGGTGAGGTGGGTAATGAGGCATTGATGAATCAAATATCAATGGAAGAATTACAAACAATTTTGCACTGTTTCCAAAATTATAAGAACATTCAGCCACTTCGTAGGACAATATAATTCTTCCAGGGGTTCTATGACTTCCTTCAAACAGAGTAACTAAGAATTGCTGACAAATTAAAATACGCATGCATGATTTGGGAGCTTTCGATTCAACATTTTAGGCTTTAATCCCCAAAATTAGACAAGAATGAGATGATTTCAGACCCATATTTCTATGTAATTGCATCTACAAAATCATTGCAAAAATTAGTGCATGTAGGGTCAAAATCCCCTAAGCTGATTCTGTGTCATTAGAACAAATTTTCATCCTTCCCGGGAAACAAATCCATTATGGAATAGGAGTAGCCCAAGAATGAATTTATAACATCAAACCAAAATATTACAATCAATGTTAGTGATTTTGTCTTTCCAAGGCATATGATAGAGAAAATTGGCTTTATTTAGGGCTACTCATCCATATAGGGTTTAATGTGCAATTGGTTAACTATATAATGAATTGTCTTTCCTCAATATTTTTGCAATTCTAATTAATGGCTCAACCTATTCTTCTATCATGCCTACAAGAGACCATGGGTAGGTATGACTAATGGCTCCTTTTCTATTTTTGACTGTAGAGTAGGTGGTCTCAATGGAGTTGTAACAGAAACAAATCAGATTCAAATTTTATAGATATAAAAGATAAAAATAAATCTTAATGTCTTTGTTTGATTGCTACTTGTCTCTGTTGTGGACAGGTTATAGGAAATGTGATTGGAAAAAGGATGGGGAGGCAATGCATATCACGTCTTGGATATGGTTCATTCGCTGTTAGAGATCACTTAGACACCTGAGCCATCGACTTTCGAAATGTTTCTAGTAGGAATTCCTTTGGCTTTTAATGTTGTGATTATTTCACCTCATGGCTATTTTGGGCAAGAAAATGTTTTAGGAATGCGGACTACAACACGGTGGACCAGTAATAAAATCTTATAATTATGTTCATTCGATATCTTTGTTTGATTGTATTTTGGATGTTTCTTTTGATTTTGTTTTGTATTTTAACTATGAAATTGAAAATACTTAGTATCATGTTCATTTAAACAAAAACCAAAGCTTGAAGATGAAATTAGTATTACACTATATTGATTGGAATCATTATATCTATTTTGTGTTAAAATATTTTCATGACTATCAGAAAAGGTTACTTTCATGTTTTTATTTGAGTACATGTTGTTTATGTACTTGACTAAGTTCATGCATTAGAAAATGAAATGTTGTGAATAAAACAACAAGGATTAAACATCACACTTCATGTTATTTGTTTTCACAAGTTATCTACAACTTGAGCTTTTTAGCATATAACTTAGTTGACATGATTTTTCCTAAGCTTTCCTTGAAATTTGAATACTAAGTTACTAAGGTGTTCTTTTCTATATATGGTGACATTTTATTTGCTTTGTTTATATAGGTTATTTGGCCACACTATAGTGGCCATTATCGCCCCAATGAAGAAAATTTGTTCGAGCTTCTTACTTGTATGGGGAAAAATGGCTTTGACATTGTTGATGTTGAGGTATATGTCGTATAAACTATTTATAGTCTGATTTAGTTTATATTCTATTATTCATTGTCTTTCATGTCTTACACTCTACATTGTATCTTCTTTTGTTTTCAGAAAATGAACTCAGTATTGATGGTAAGAAGCGGGAATTGAAAAAAGAGGGGAGTAATAACATTGGAGCGACAAATGCAAAAAGAGAGAGGAGAACTGGTCTTGTGATACCCTTAGAGCCAATATCCCACATAAGACACATATATAAAGACTGATGGTCAAGTCTTCCGAGTTTGTGAATTCACCTACAATGCCTTGACAACACAATGATTATGTTTTGAAGTGATGAAACATCATTTTGTGTGTAAATTGTAGTCCAACCAATATTAAGTTGGAAACTCATTGTAATATTTTAACATTTCATATAATATAATTTATGTGGTTGAAATTATTTATAGTTGCATTTGATATTGTTTAGTATTCTAATTAACATATGCAACTTTGTGTTTTCATATTAGATGAACATGCACATTGTATGACATTTTTTAAATCATACAAATTAATTTATGTTTATTCATAATAAACACAAAATCAATTTGAAACTACTAAATTAGTAGTTTATATTGATTAATGATGAACAAAAATAAAATGAATATACAACTAAATTAGTCATTTATAATGATTATTAATGAAAGTAAATGAAATGAATATAAACTACTAAATTAGTCGTTTATATAATGAATAAATGGCTACTACAAATGATAAATTTGTGACTACAAATGATGACTAAATTTTGCATATATACGACTATTAGTAGCTAATTTACAGTATCTTATAACACGACTAAAATTTAGTCACATTTCTTCGATCATTAATTGGTTTCAAACAATGACTAAAATTTGCATATATATGACTATTAGTAGCTAATTTACAGTATCTTATAACACGACCAACATGTTGGTCATAGTTCTTTGGTCATTAATTGGTTTTCTCGGGTGATCATATAGTAATATATTTTTTTGTATATTTGGTCATTAATTGTGACATTTAATGACCAAATCAAAGACCAAATCAATGACTAAATGTGTCGATTGACTAAATTAACCGTCAAATCAATGACTAAATTAAAAGACCAAATCATAATTAAATTGAACAAATTTAAAATAATATACTATTAGACAACAAGAGTTGAGATAACTAATTGACATTAAGATTTAAATGACTAAAGTTGGTCGTGTTATAAGATCTGTAAATTAGCTACTATTAGTCACGGACCAAAAACATTCGTTTATATGTAAATTTTAGATGTTTTTTTAGTAATTAATTAACCATTTTCTCTTAGTATTTTTCTGAAGTCGAAAGGTAGTAATTTTATAGTCCAATTCCATGAAAGTGTTCACCTTTGTTCTAGGTTTCTCTTAAGGGTTTTGAATTGCATGTGAATTATCGGTCTTGCATTCTTTTTTCATTGAGTCGAGGTATTAATTTTACAGTCACTTCCATAGAGGTAATTTACCTTTTTTCCTAGTTTCTCTTAGGGGTTTTGACTTGCATGTGAAGTCTCGGTCTTGCATTCTTGTTTCATAGAGTCGAGGTATTGATTTTACAGTCACTTCCATAGAGGTATTTTACCTTTGTTCCTAGTTTCTCTTAAGGGTTTTGACTTGGATGTGAAGTCTTGGTCTTGCATTCTTGTTTCATAGAGTCCACATATTAATTTTACAGTCACTTCCATAGAGGTATTTACCTTTGTTCTTGGTTTCTCTTAAGGGTTTTTAATTGCATGTGAAGTCTCGGTCTTGCATTCTTGTTTCACTCCAACAAGGTATAACCACCTTTGTTCCTGGTTTCAATTAAGGGTTTTGACTTGCATGTGAAGTCTCGGTCTTGCATTCTTGTTTCACAAAGTCGAGGTATAACCACCAAAGAGACAAAGTATGTTAATAATGTTTTATATTTTGTACATGTTTTCAATTAATTTGGTGACATTTTCTCATATTGTGTTAATAATGTTTTATATTTTGTACATGTTTTCAATTAATTTGATGATATTTTCTCATACTGTTTCACTCGAACAATGTAACCACTAATTTTTTCGATACCAGTAATTTCCAAATGAAGTTGTCTAAATTCCATCAATCTAAGAATTTAACTTACACTGATATATTTATCTACATTGATATATGCACATGTAAAGCAAATGAATTTGTCTCTATTCAATAAATCGAACCTAAATTGACACATTTATTCACATCTATAATGCAAATGTAAAGCTTTGTTCCTAATTTTGCTCTTGGTCTTGATTTGCATTTGGTATAAGGGTATAATTTATGATCGCTTTGTTCCTGGTTTCTCTTAATGGTTTTTACTTGCATGTGAAGTCTCGTTCTTGCATTCTTGTTTCACTCCAACAAGGTATAACCACCTTTGTTCCTGGTTTCTCTCAAGGGTTTTGACTTGCATGTGAAGTCTCGGTCTTGCATTCTTGTTTCACCCAACAAGGTATAACCACCTTTATTCTTGGTTTCTCTTAAGGATTTTGACTTTCATGTGAAGTCTCGGTCTTGCATTCTTGTTTCACTCCAACAAGGTATAACCACTTTTTTTCCTGGTTGCTCTTAAGGATTTTGACTTGCATGTGAAGTCTCGGTCTTTCATTATTGTTTCACTCCAACAAGGTATAACCACCTTTGTTGCTAGTTTCTCTTAAGGGTTTTGACTTGCATGTGAAGTCTCGGTCTTACATTCTTGTTTCACTCCAACACGGTTTAACCACCTTTGTTCTTGGTTTCTCTTAAGGGTTTTGAATTTCATGTGAAGTTTTCAATTAATTTGATGACATTTTCTCATAGTGTGTTAATAATATTTTATATTCTATACATGTTTTCAATAAATTTGATGACATTTTCTCATACTGTTTCACTCGAACAAGGTACTGCTAATTTCCAAATGAAGTTGTCTAAATTCCATCAATCTAACAATTTAAGTTACATGTTGTGTCACCCCGTCTTGTTTTATTTGTTTTTTCCTTGCAACCTTTCAGCAGTCTCATACTTATGTTGTTTCATTTGTTTTTTCATTGCAACCTTTTTGTTCATTGAGCATACCAAGTATATCAGATGAATGCTTTAAATCCTTGTTTTTCAACACTATGTGCGTATTTTATTCTCTCAAATTTTTATTTAGAGTTGGGCAATGGGCCATAATGATTTGTAGAAGCAATGAAAATAGTTTTTTTCAATGTCTTATATTAGCTTGGGGTTTAAAGTTGTTGGAATGGCGAGCATGCACATAGAACAAGTTGTGCTTTTGTTCATTTGTTGATTGGGAACCTTTTTCACAATTTCAATGTCTTAGATTAGAGAAGGAAAGTATTAATCCAAGCTTATTTCTTTTAATAGTGTCACTGATGATTGGGATTATTCCTTTGCAAGTGAGCAATTTAGAAATGGTTTACACTGTCAATTTGTTAACTCCCAAGGAATACAAGATATATTTTTGTAGAAATTACAAATTGTTTGATACATACTAATTAAAAATTAAAAATTATGATATAGGCTATGGCAAGTGTTGTGTTATTTTAAATAAGAAAGTATAACTTCAATAGATTGAAAAACTTGTAGCAATTATAAATTGATTGATACATACTAATTTCGTGAGGAAACCCAAAAGGAAGCTTCCCAACATCCATGGATGCTATCCTTAGAAAACCTCTTTCATCCTTACCAAAATCACCGTGTGTTGTGGTTACAAAAATTAAGTCATGCCACCCCTATGCTTGATGGCTTCTATTTCCTGCGTTTCCCAAAAACGTTGAGCTCACTTCCTGACACAACTATGGTGGAATTCCCAAGATTGGATGATTAGGAGGTGCCTGAATGTTTCCATATGCTTGACTCCTATTTTCTCCTTCTAGACATGCTGGGACTGAGTAGCCCAAGTGTCCACTTGTGTTACTAATCCCATCACTGACTGCAGGTGTCATATAACCACAGTTAGGATTCAAGCCTGCACTGGTAGGGGTATAAGAGGTGGGCCTAACCCCTTCCTGATAGCTATGGACTTGGATGTTAATTAGGTCTTGGAATGATAGCGTCTTCTCTGCAATGTAGTCTAGCGTGTTAAACATCAACCTATTTTCCTCAATCTAGCTTGAACCATGGTCTTCCCTTCTTGTCACCCTTCCTCCTTTTTCCAACTCTTGTTGAAACTTTCTTGCCTCTCTCTCTTGCCTTGCCAATTGATTTTGATGTTCCTTATATTCCATTTATTTTTGTCTTTCCAACCTTTCCTTTGCTTGAGCTTCTGTTGTTGCAATCTTTGCAGCCCTATTTTGATTGGATAACTCCTTCTTTCACTTTTTAGCTTCCCAAATTTCATTCTTTTTACATTCAGACTCAAACATTAAATTCATATAATCCTCAGATGTGAGAAATTGCAAGCTTCTCCCTAAAAAAAGATAATATGATGTTGAGTTCCTTGATGAGGCCTTCGCTCTCTCTACTGGTAGCTTTAGGAATGCACCAAGTAATCTCTGTTTTTTTTTCCCCCATGCTCCTTTGGACCTCACACTTGGATTTCATCCTTTGAAACAACTGATTGGCCCCCATTGTTGTCTGCTTCAGGTACTTCATGCTGAATAGGCTCCTCTTCCAGTGATCCATTGTCCACAAAATAATGAACAAGTCCAGTGTTCAACCCTGATGGTTGTGAAGGCATGTCCATGCTTTCCTCATTGATGGTAGATACATTATTTCCAGTGATATTCATCACAGCCTCTACCAACCATGATGGTGCACTTACTTGAGTTGGCATGGTCAATTTCTCATTGTTTTCTACATCACATGGAATATCACATGCATAATTCGCAGTTGGTTCAGTGGGTGTGACAACCTCATTGATATTGTTAGTTGGTTCATGACTGAACTGTGTCTCACTGACATGCTCATCATCATCACCATAGAACAACCCTTCAGAAAGGGACATTATACCTTCAACAACAGCTACATCTTCTTGGGCACGAACATGGTCTTGTAAGTTCTCTGATTCTCGACCTTCGACTTCAAATGCTTGGATACAACTAATATCATGCATAAGAGCATCAAAATTAAGGAGCCATATACCAGTCCTCCTAAATCCATCCTTGGTATTAGAAGGTGTGATAGCCATTTTAAATTCTTTACTCGCAAGATTTTCTAGCTCAAACCTCTTTACTTCCACCCCTGGATTATTTTACATCCATGAAGCTCTCTCAACCCTAAAATAGTTATTGAAAGATCCAAACACACTCACATCAAGCGGCTGCAATATGTGAGTGGTATGAGCTGGCAATGTTAACAGGTCAATGCCCAATTTATTGGCCTCCTCGATTGTCTGCACAACCATGTGGCTTCAATGGCCATCTAAAATCAGTAAGTGCTTTTTTTCAGGCTAGACACCACCCGGTATAGAAGGAAGAAAGTGGAAAAGCCAATTTAGGAATACTTCTTTTGTCATCCATGCATGTGAATGTGCAGCCATGTATGCACCTGGTTCAGAATTCCATATATAATTTTTTAGTTGATTTTTACCTTTAAATAGATAAAATCCTAGTATTGATGAACCAAATGCATTGACACAGGCAGGAATTTTGATCCACTCCCTGCTCTTAGGCAGTATATTAGGCACATTTATACTCCCTCTCTTGGCAATTACTCGCATACCACAATTCCTTCCTGCCTGTAAGCCTATTTCATCACAGTTCCATATATGGTCTGGGGCATATGAGTGTTGCTCATATGCAGCAGAGAGAGTGTTATAGAACTTGGAAACAATTGCAGGGTATATATTTAAAGCCCTGTCTCTGTCAGGGCCCTCTGTTTTACGTAACATAAGGTCTAGATGCCTCTTTTTAAACACACTCCACCATGATTTACCAGGAAAACCATCTTTAAAGGGGTTTGGCCTCCCTTCACAGATTTAACCTACAGTGGATTTAAGTTGTATAATCTCTAACCCATGTCCCAATTTGGCCATCTCCTTACACCACTCGACCACCTCATCCTCCTCCTCTTCAATCATAACTGTAACAGGCCCTCTACGCTTTGTATTATTCAACCCATTTATCCAATAATTCATGTTAGAGGCATAAATACCATGTTTTTTTGTAGATGCATGGATTGAATATCCCTTAAACTCGATTTCATCAATTGCAACGAGCATGTATTGATTTTTCCAGCCTCTGATGGCACTGATTTTCTTTGTTGAACTTGCACCTTGCATTGTGGTCGAAGTTGGATCTGTCGCTGATGGTGGGCTGGGATGATCTGCGACCACAAAGTCCTTTTCAATGACATTGTTGGGAGCATTGACATCCTCATCTGATGAACTGCTCCACAGCTGGGGCCCCCTTTTCCCTCGCCTCCTGTTCCTTATCCGTTCCGCAATAAAAAATCTTGGCATGGCTCCAACAACCTACAGATTTACCATGAAATTATGATTTAAAATTGTATTCGAGTACAACATGAGTAATAAATTTGATAAGTATTACAACACAACTATATAGAGTAAACTATATTTATGTATGAATATCAATATTAGCATGAGAAATATAAGGAATACCTATTGACTGTTAACAACATGCCATTTTCTGTTGTTTGTTCTAAACTCTTGCATTTGTGTAGGCAAATTGGTATTTTACTCAAAAGAGTTTAGGTTGCATCTGAGTGTATACTGTGTTATCAGAAAGGATTTTATCTTAATGATAAAACCAAACCTAGTAATCCATTCATAGCAATGAAGAATTTTGTGAATTCATTGAAAATTAAGTGGAACAGACCCAGTTTACCTGATTAGATGAATTTGGATTACATTGTTATTTGAATTATTGAATGATTTTCACTATATTGTATTTAAATTATGTATGACTTCTAATATCAGCATGAGAAAGATAAGTGATACCTATTGACTGTTAACAACATGGCTATAAGCAACATGGCATCTTCTATTGTTTGTTGTGAACTCTTGCATTGGTGTAGGCAACTAGTGCATTTTTTATTTTGAAGTTAACATGGATGTAAGCAACATGGAATCTTCTAAGTTAACATGGTTGTAGCAAAATGGAATATTCTAAGTTAAGATAGTTGTAAGCTAACATCATTGTAAGCTAACATGGCTATAGGCTAACATGGCTGTAAGATAACATGGCTATAATAAACATGGCTTTAAGCAACATGGCTGTAAGTAAACATGGCATCTTCTATTGCTAACATGGTTGTAAGAAACATACTTTTTGGCTTCATTAAGACAAGTTTTGTGAATTTTTGAAATTCCATCTATTGGGGGCAAGGGTTGAATTTTTTTATGCAACTCTTTACACACAAGTTCTCTAATGCTTAATTTTATAGTCACTTCCATAGAGGTATTGACTTGGGAAGAAAAGCTAACTAGATAGGACATTTGATAGGACATTCATGGTTTCTGGGTAAGTTCATATTAAAGCCTTTGTACTGGTGTAGAGGTATTGACTAACATGAAATTCATAGTTTTTGGTAGTGTATGCAAGTTTCAAGATGAACTCCTTTCATGTCCAAGTAGTCCCAAGAAAATTAACCATATTGTTTTTGAATAATTTCTACCACCTGTTGTTGTTGTTATGTACTTAAGTATGTACTTATGTAGAGTATATTTCTAGGGACAATTTCAACAATTTGAGTGCACAGTTCCTTGTTTCCACCTATGGTTGCAATAGTGAATGATGAAAAAATAGCAGGATAGAAGGTTTCCTGAAACTTAGGGCTAAAAGAATAATTGTAACCACTAAAAGAAACATGGTATTCAATGCATCTTATCTTAGATAAAAATTGTTGCAAGACATGTTATTATGTTTTCTCTTGATATCCCCTTGATTTTTATAAGGTTAACAGAGGGAGCATACATTCTTCCTCTCCATAATGGTTCTCCAACCAACAAGGGACTTCATTTACTGGTTGAGTAGGTGGAAAAATTTCCAACTTTTGGATGTGAGATCCATTAGAGATGGTCATTTCTCCAATCTTGCAACCAATGACATCATAAAAAATAGCTAACGAAGGTCGGCATAAAACTATTGGGTGTTGAGTTTAGTGGTTTTGGGGGATATTACTATGAAATCTATCGAATATTCCCAAGAGGCCATAGTTACAACCACATATTCTAGGACTTCAGTGGGCTTCACAATATATTTTTCTGCCAATTACAACATAATAGGTGTGGGGCTTACCCGGTTTAGTTGTAGAAAGGTCATGGTATCAACGGTAATTGCATTAATGGTTTCTCCCAAATATACTAGAGTATTAGGGAGAAAGGTCCCATTGATTCCTATAGTTACCAATGGATTCCCTATCGACTTATTGTATTGTAAATGGACTTCTAAGAGTTTTTGCATGAGCTATGTTTTATTGTGACATGATCATAATAATTTTCTTTCCATAGCTTTTGAAAGTGAACATGGAGGGGTGAACAGGAAGGATACCATGGGTTGCCCATCTCTAGAAAGGGACTAAAGGAAAAAACCTCATCTAATAAATAGGAAAACATGTTAAATTTGGGAAATTTTTGGAACTATACTTCTAGGAAAACTTGGCAATGTAGGAACACAAGGAGGAATTCAAACTAGTAGTTCTACAACTGGATATGAAACTGGAAAACTACAAATGCTTAATCAACTGGAACTGTCTATGCTTGCTTTGTTTATTTCTCCATTTTTGGTGGTGCTGCTTAAACTCTTGGTGTTGGAACTACTTCTCTTGCCTTTGCTATTGGTTTAGGCTATACTAATGAAACCCAATCAACTATTTAGTAACACTTGCAGCTGGAACTTGACTTCTAAGGACTTTATGGGATGCCGAAAATAAGCTTATAGGAACATAAGGTAATGCACACTATAAAGTAGGAATGCGTACAAGTGCTCATAATCCTTCTATTCATACCTTAATTAGAACTTCCCAATAAAGACAGATATTAGAAAGAGAAGCTGAAACATGTCTTAGAAAGAGACGCTGAAAAAGATAGTTACATAAAGAAAGTTTTTAAATTGAGCAGTGTCCTAATTTCTGGATGACTGCAGTCTGTGTCCATCTATCTATATATCTTTGGAATTATGATCTCTTCCTTCGTTGTTAAAACTTCATATTTTTACACTGTGTCTAGCTTTATATTGCATGGTTGTGGGATTTCCTTGATTGATTTGTCTAGGTTGTGAGGATAAAAGCCATAAAGTTTTGAACTAAGCTCCAATAAGCATATACTAGTAGGTATATGATCTATAACTTATCATATTAACGTGGTTTCTCAACTAAAATTATGATAAAGTACTGAATATAATAACATTATTAAAAAAAAACCAAAAACCTGTATGTCTCCAACAATTGATGAAGAGAATTAATGTAACACTGTGCACATATTCTATCTAGAATCTAACACTAATTACACACTTTGTCTATATGTCTCCAACAACTGATGAATATAATGAATGTAACATTGTCTGAAAACTTTGATTGTATGTCTGCAAAATGAATGGAACATTGTCTGAAAACAATTGTATGTCTACAAAATGAATGGAACATTGTCTGAAAAGTTTGATTGTATGTGAAAACTCTGATTGTAATTTAGGCTTTAGCAGTAGCTGATGAGTAGAATGAATGCCTAAAATGCAATAAGGGTTGATGTTTTATAATTTTATGATCTAGAATTTAATTGGTAGGGAATATTGGCATGGATTTCCATCTCCCAAATTCAAATCTCTGTTGTGGATTGATTTTTGCATGATCCAATGGATGATAAGATTTCATGGTTGATCCTTTCGCTTTCTTGTGCTTTCCTGAATTTAATTCCTGAATTGAAATGCTTTCCTGAATTTAATTCCTAAATTGAAATGCTTTCCTGAATTTAATTCCTGAATTGAAAGTTCTTTTGTGTTTAATTATTGAATTAAAATGTTGGGTGAACTGTTTCCTTAATTGAATGGTGTCATTTAATGTCTTCATTAGGTTGAATGGTTAAACATACATGTACATATGGCTGCACACATTTCACATATTCTTGTGAAGGTGTTACCCAGCAATGGGATGTGTTGCCCCAAATGAAAAATCATTGGGTGACTGTTTGATGGGATAGCTAAACTTTTGGATGGAAAGCATTCTAATGTTTTGTAGTGCATTTTGACATAGTTGGTAATCCATAACTGGAGGTACTTGAGACAATAGGTCTTGTCAAATTGTGATGTTAAGGCTTGGTGTTTGACAATTGTTTGTCCAATCAAAATCTGGGCCAATTTTGGACATATTTATATAACTTATATAACTTAATATAAAGTATTTATGTGCATATTTTAGTTAGTTTATGATTTATTTATTTTTTTATGGATATGTGGGACCAATACTATAACTACTACTGGTCCTTGCACAACAATAGAAGCCTCTCCCCTATTCATGAGTTATGAATAATATGTAATTCCTAATTGGGATTCCAATCAATTCTCTGTGGAATTTTTACACAAGAGTGGGAGATCACATGTGTTTTGTACCTCAGTTGGTCATATCATCACCGGTCGTACAAAACACATGTCATCTCCCACTCCTGTGTAATAATTAAGAACAAAAGATCTAGATATATTGGGAAAATATGATATTGGTATTAGAAATTTGAATTGTGGAATGTACAAAATTTGGGTGCTTTAATAGTTTTTCATATACCAATTTTTTTTTCTACAAAACCTTAGGTTTTGTACCCATTATAGATTTAAAACATAATAGAAAACTTTCAAGATTGAATAGTGTAATCTGACTCATATTGGAGGAGTTATGTAAGGGTAAAGAGCTATTTTTTCAATAACAGATTTAAAACATAATAGAAAACTTTCAAGCTTGAATAGTGTAATCTGATGCATATTGGAGGAATTATGTAAGGGTAAAGAGCTCTTTTATAGGTAGGGGTTGGTATAAAAAAATTGAGTTTTTTCTTAAAAGGTAGATTTTTATTGGTATTTTTATTTTTTAATTTAAGTTGGAATTATGAACTATGGGATATAGTAATTAAATATTTTAACTTAAGACACTCCATAAAATACTACAAATATTATTTATTAGTGAAAGTTAGTTCATATTTTAAATCCCATTTTATGAAACAAATAGTTATTCTTTATAATTAACTTTTGAAGTTAATTTTTTTTTAGAAATTTAAACATAAAATGAAATGAAAAATTTCTATTTTTTTTGTTAATCTAAAAGTTTTATTATATTATCACGAAAATATAGAGTACAAAATGTTTCTCAATGGACTCTCCAGCTTCACTCCGAATGGATTTGTTAGGTAGGAGAGCAAAATTATGTTTAAAATGTTCTCATTGAACCATTATTTCCAAGAGGATGAACAGCCTTACATGCCAAAACAAAGAGAAATATATCAAAAAATTTGTGAGCATCATTTCAAAGAGGCAAATGAGGAGGGTGCAAATGGGGCACAACAAACTAACATAATCTCTCATGCATGTGGAAATCTACGTGCTCAACTTTGGCCTCCAATTCATGCAGATGATCATTCATCGACAATGACTCCAATGGATGTTGGCCAACTGATCAAGAATCTCATTCTCATTGAACTGGATGACATTGATGTATGCGAGGAGCTCATTCCTATCCTCATATACGTGCTCCCTAAGGATGCCCATGCTGGCCTGGATTCCTCTTAGTTTCTCTGTGATTTATTCCAAAGTAAGTCGCATAACCACGCGACCGAGGGACCTGCCCTATTCTTGAGTGACCTCCCTCACAAGTTCCACACTCACAGAATCTACAGTCGACGAATTCTGGCTTCTCATGCGATACCCCTATTGACCAACGCCTCTACGTTGTCGGCCTAGCTAGCGAGGCATGGCAGAATTCACACTATAATCCCAAACATGAAACATGAATATGACCAAATATTCAACAAAGACATTACCCTCACGAATGCAGACAAGATAAACGTGAACTAAAAAAGGCAAGGGTACAACCACAATGACTTTGTAGTTCGTAAAGAACACAGGGGTGCCCATAGTTTTGGCCAACCCCAGGAAATTCACTCGATCAATAAAGAAAAATTTAGGAGGAGACTTACATACCCGCCCCGCCCAAACGATACAAGTTTCACAAATATACCGAATACAGAGCACAATCAGATAAAATTCGCCCACAAACTAAACCCTCCTAGGTACATGTCCAATAGAGGGCTGATTTGAAGACACCCTAGGTGCTAGAGCAACAGGAACAAACAATGCCCCCACGGCAGAAAGGAATTTAAACTCAAAATTTGTGAGTCACACTGCCTCATCTCGAAACTAAAAAGACCATAAAAGACTCTAAAATATGCCTGACCCACAGGGTTGGGTGCCAATCATTCACCCAAAACCTCGAGCCCAGAAAAAAATGCAATTGCAACCAGAGTCACACCACCCTCAGAAAGAAATCCTCCAAACAAAACCACAAGCACATAAAATTAGATACTTAAGAGTCACATAACACGAGGCCAAAATAGGGTTTTCTATGCTGGTTGGAACCAAAATTACCACTGGTAAGCCAAAGAATGAGAGGGAGGTCTCAAAAAGTAGTCGAATGCACATCGGGGTCCCCAATGAACCCCTTGAGAGTTAGCAAAGACACAAATTGTTGCATTAAGCACTTACTTTTCACGACGCTAGTTATTCAACTTCTAAGACGGGCTCGCATGGCCACACTTGTTCAAACCCACCACCCTACAACCAATGTTCATCTCCCAATCCTAATCATCCATACCAAGGTTCCTTAGGGATTGATGAATGATAGTCGTCGCGTCTAGAATAATTGATGAATGATCATCGTGTCCCATATTACCAGTCATTACTCGGAGCATGCACGCCGTGTGCCAAGGGGGAAATCCCCAAAGCGAGTTGGATATCCCTTTGTACACCCCCACTGGGCGTCATATTTTCTATTTTAGTACTAAATATAAACTAAATTTTAAATAAAAATATGGAGTTTCTTATTTAAAAAGTATTATATTATAAAAGAAGAATAAAAATAATATTATATTATATTGAATATTTCCATGTATAAAAGAAATATATAGTGGGAACATGTGTTTATATATGGTTGGAACCTATGTGTTTAAGAGTTAAAACGTTAGGTTTTGGTTTTTTTTTTGTTAGTCCGTGGAGGCAGTCATGTTTTCTAAATTAAAAGTAAAAATGATTTGTTTTAGTTAGTTAGTTTTTTTTTTTTTTTTTTTTTTTAAATCAAGTTTTTGTTTGAGTGAATTTTAATGTTATACTAGAGTGAATTTTAATGTTGCACTGATTATTTCTTTAACTATGAGGTGTAGTTATCAATATTTCTCAAAGATTTAATTTAATTTAATTTGTATGTTTTATAGTCAAATAGTTCTTTCTTTATCGTAACGCCACTCCATTAAACAATATTTTATCTTTCACCTTTAATTTATAATATTAATATGTTTTCATAAAGTTCAAACCAAAATTTAAATGAATATGTTTTTAATTTTATTAATAAATTAAAACCAATTTTTAAATTAAAATAATATTCATTTATTTTCTATAAATTATTATATCGTTAACAAAAATCTTTCACCACTAAACTTTATAATGTTGATCTCTTCCAATAAAATTTAAATCTATATTTAAATGAATATTTTTTTATTTCATTAATAAATATAAACACATTTTTAAATAAAAATAATATTCATTTCTTACTTAAATATTATTATATCATTAAAAAAATAAAAATAAAGTATTAAAATAAATATTTATACCTCTTAAAATAAATATTAATAATATATATATATATATATATATATATATATATATATATATATATATATCAACAAATTCCATTGAGTATTCATTAAATATAAACAATTTAAATGGAGGTCATTTGAGATAATAATTTTTCCTTCTTCCTCGAACCTTTTTTTGAAGGATTTAGAAACAGTTTCTTAAGGTATTTAGAAAGGCATTTAGTCTCTTTGATTTATAATAACTACATTGATCAAATTTGTTTTCATTTTACTATTACACTTTCCAATACCATCAGAAAATTCTCTAATGAGATTTCGTATAAGCATAATAATAGAACTTCCAATCCTTGGTATGAAAAGGACTATAAAATTTCGATGAAAGCGATCAGAGACGCTCCTAATGAAATCATTTAGCTGTGGAATATAAGTATATAGAAATCTCTCATCAAAAGGAAGAAGAGGTCATATATTAATAAGTTACCGGAGCATCTTCTCCAACTTTCTAAAGTTGCGCCCATAAATTTTTGGTGGAATGTACTTGTTCGTAAAACTAAAGATAATCATTCTATCCCTTTAGAAAATTGGGACAACTATGTTAAGAAATTGTATTACTCTCTTGACACCATGGGAACCATCTTAAACATTCTTATTAAGAAAGATATATTTCCTCTGGAAGACGTTGAGTCTCAGATTAATAAGCTCGCTAACAAGAAAGCTAAAGATATTGAAGGATACCAAGAAGATATATTTAAAATGGGAAGATCTATCCTCATTTCTCATCACCACAAGCTTCTTAATTTTGTTTGTAAAGCATGGATTCCCTAAGATTTGGTCGCAAAGCCCTATTGTGCCTATCTTTAAAAATGGGGATAAAATAATTCCCTCTAACTACATGACCATTATGATTAGCAACATCCAAGCCAAGCTATATGGGCTCATTTTGGAAAAGAAGCTTAGCCTTCGGATCGAAAACCATGGTAAAAGAGTTAAAGGGAATTTAAGCTAGGTTTTGGATACATCACTTGACTATCGACCATAATGTTACTCTGAGTATCATTACAGAGGAATGTCGCAATAGTAAAGTCGATCTCTTTTGTTGTTTTGCGGACTTTAGAAAATATTTCAACATTTTTCCTCGAGATAAGCTTTGGGAGAGACTTGAAGATATCATGGTTCCTCCTGAGTTGAGGATCATTGTGATCTGCCTCTACGAGACTGTCATTTCCAAGTTTAAGACCATCGAAGGGTCCATCTATTAGTTTTCCTAACAATGTGATCCCTATTAATTTAAGAACTGAATTATCTTTCGCTTCCAACCATGTCCTCTAGAAACATTTTTAGACGGTATTTCCTACTTTGTCTTAAGATAGTGCTCCTTAGGCCCATTAGGCCGAAGGGTTGAAGCCTTAGTACCACTTGTCACACATCTCCCTATGAGGTATCATTTGTTTCTTTTTTATATACTATTATCATCCAATAGGTTGATTACCTCTCAGTTATCTACCTGTTTAATGTCACTACTAAGTAAGTGTCGTTATTTCTATCCTTAAAGGCTATCACCACTTCAATATGGTCACATACCTGAATTACTTACCAAGAATGTCAGATAGTTCATGTGGTGATTTTCTAACACTCTAGTTTACCTACTTCGTTAATATGAGAATAGATCTAAATCCACATACTTATATGACCTACCCAAATATTATAGGACATATTACACATCACCATATATTTACATTTTAATCCAAGTTATTATTTAATATCTTTTGGAGCTATGATCCATGTATGAACCTCCTTTAATTTTCATTCTTTAACTCACCTATGTCACATGTTACTATTCACATAATGGTTACGAGGAGGGTTTGGAGAGTCACCCTTAGTTTCTGGTCGATGTCAAGAATCCATGTATACCTCTTTGATCTAGTTCTTACATTGGACTCCCAACTATCCAGTTTATATGGCACCACTCCCTTTTCATAGATGAATTATTTTCTTAAATTATAAAATTATTTGATTTCTTGAGCTGATCAACTTTGGCATATTTTGAAGTTACCTTTAGCACTAAAAAATTTGAATTATGTTGACTATGTTTTATTAAGGTACATATAATATTCAAAACATGATGCCCATGTTGATTCTAATTGACTATAGGTTACATTTGTTGAATATTGTTGACTATGATGGTCTTTTGGTGACCATGGTCACCTTTTGTTGATTATAGTTATTGATGTAAATATAATTTCCAAAATATTCTCTCATGTTGACCTTTGCTGAATATGGTTGAATTTCGTTGAGTATTATTGACTAATATACATTTAATTTCCCAAATATGATGCCCATGTTGAGTATATTGACTTTGGTTTTCATTTGTTGACTTTTGCTAATTATGATTGACTTTTTTTTTACTTTGGTTGACTATGTTTTTATTGTTGTACATACAATATTCAAAACATCATGCCCATGTTCATTATAATTGACTATAGGTTACTTTTGTTGAATATGGTTGACTATCATTGAATTTTTTCGAATATGATTAACTATGATTAAATTTTGTTGATTATAGATGACTTTTGTTAAATATAGTTGATTTTTGTTCACTATGATTGATTATGGTTCATTGATATACATATTATTTCTAACATGATGCTCATGTTGACCTTTGTTGAGTATGGTTGTCTCATGTACATTTAATTCCAAAAACACAATGCTAATTTTGTTTCATCAACCTACCAAATTAATATAGACCATGAAGAAGCACTCGATCGATCAAAGAATAAGAATTGTTTATCTTATAACATGTTTTCTAATTTTTCAACCTTCATAATAGTGTATTGAAACATTTCAAAAAAAATTCATAGAAGTACTCATGAAGTTATGCGCATTTACCTTCCAATGTACCAACTAACTTAGCCTTTACAAATTTTAAACTATTCTTTGTGTTGGCACACACGACATCGGGCCATAAACCTATTCCATATGAAAAGAAAGAAAACGTTTTAGAGGTTTCTATTAAGAGAGACCATATCAAAGAACCGAACAATAAGATATCGCTGGTGTCGTTTTCATGTGTAAGATGTGGGAACTTCATGAACATTTAGGAAACAAGCCCACTATCCAAAATTTAAATTTTTAATGGATTTTGAACCTTTCGTTTGTGTCACTTATTAAAAGATCCATTAAAAAAATTTACTATTTTAATTGTTTCTATCTAACAAAATTATGTGAAAGAAACTAGAAATAGTTTTCGGTTTGTGTCACTTACTAAAAGATCCATTTAAAAAAAACTACTAATTTAAATGTTTCTATCTAACAAAATTATGTGAATGAAACTAAGTATAGCTTTCTCCCTCAAATTTCAAGTTTTATTTTAGTCAATTTTCAAAAGTAATAAATCCCTTGTATCCCTTCTTATGTTAGGCTAGCCTCTTTTTGGCACAAGATTGGTCATAGATTTTAATGCATCACATTACTATATATATATTTATATAATTTTAATATTAATATTCTATTTTAATTTTTTTTTTATAATTTTTTTTTTGATTTTAATGTAATTTTGTTTTAAAAAAAATTGAAACTAATATTTTATTTTATATATATATATATATATATATAATAGAAATGTAAAATCATTAATAATAAAAATTCAATAAAAATATTTATAATATTAATGGTTTCTAAATCATAATTATGTTGATATAGAGAGTTTATTGTTGAAAGTTTCTTTTGAAATACTATTGTGGAGAAAATGTCCATAATACTACACAATATTGGAGAAAAAGATGTCAACATTTAATAAAAATATAGAATAAATATTTAATCTTCATCATATATATACACAAATTCAATAAAAATATGTATAACATAGATGATTTCTGAGTCATAATTATGTTGATATATAGATTTTCTTGTTGAAAGCTTCTTTTGAAATACTATTGTGGAGAATACCTCCATAATACTATACAATATTTTAGAGAAGGTTGTCAACATTCAATAAAATTATACAACAAGGATTATAAATATTCAATGTGCAAGTTGAAATAAAGATATGCAATATTTAAAAATAAATATTCAATGTGTTTAAGTGAATGTTTCACACGCGGAACCCACTTTGGGTGCGCCAATGTCACATGTCCCATATCGTCCACGCAATTAATTTTCCATAAAGTAAGTTCAAAAATAATGTATTGTAATATTCCAAAATTTATATCAGCAAATTGGAATATTATAGTTGTCACTTTTCTGATTTAGTTAAGTAAATAAAAGGGTGGAGGGACCCATAAACCTAGTAGATGAATAAAATCCACTTCTATAGTGTGAATGTGGGTTAATTGAGTAGTGCAGTAGCATTATGGAGTAGTGGAACAACATAATAATTAATAAAGAGTGGAGGTCATAGAGCATGAATGAGGAAAATGATGGAGATAGTGGAGAAGAAATTACATAGATGATGGAGGAAGTGGAGAGTAATTGCAACAGTGATGGAGATCATGGAGGACATCATAGTCTTTATGGAGGATAGTGGCCACATGTGCATCACAGTTATGAGGTGGGCCAAGGCTAGGTAAGGCTCACAATGATAAAAGGAATATGAGGGCAACAAAGGAAGATGAGTCTAGATTTTTATTGTTGAGTTTCATAAGACATTTCTTTGCACACTTAAGTTATTTAGCTAAGTCTGTTGTGTTGTTTAGCACTGGGTGTTCCCGAGTAGGAATCTCACCCTTACCCACGGGGGAATTCGAGTGCCTACACTAGGAAGGTTTTCTTAGCTAGAATTCATCATTTGAAAGCTAGTGCCACTTTCAAAAAATCTCATTTGCACTTCCAGCTCCAGGAATTACGGATTCCCAAACTTGGGTTTGAGAGTTGGAAGGTTGTTCTCAGTACTTTAGCTGAGAAACCTATGGAGGGATAAACCGTTCACACTGTGGATCCATTATAGTATTATTTAAGTTTCATTTTCATATCTAACATCATGTCATCCATCTATTCTCCTATGCAACAAAATTTCCTGCAGGAATTGCGTAATTCTGTAGTGAGGGTTTGAGGAGAAGAGGAATCTCCAAGAAACTCAGCTTGGAATCCTATGAGGGATTAATCCTTCACTCTGGGGATTATTTCAGCAGCCTGGGATCAACATTCTATTATTATAAGGCTACATCATCAAACCTCCTAGACAGCGCATCATTTCCCAAAAATTGTGCATGCAATAGTTGCATATTCAATGGAGGAGCTAGATCTCAAGTTTTGCACTTGGGGATCGGGAGAAGGGACCAGCCATTAAGTTATTGAGCTGAGTGGGTGATATTGGAGTAGATAAATCATTCTTCCAACCCCATATCAACAGTTTTTTCCAGGGAGTGCGTAACTCAGCCAACGGGGGTGCAGTGTGCAACCCAAAAAGGGCTGAAATTCCAAACTCAAAATCTGGCCAAAATTTTTCTGGGTTTTTCGAGTAGAGTTTGTGGTTAAAATCATGAAAATTTTGAAGAATTCCATTAGCCTCTCTGTTATGTGGATAAATCCTTCTAATGGACAAGAACGATCTTCCTAGTATCCTAAGGATATCTAGAAATAAACAACCAAATGAAAACCATTTTCTCTAGATCATTTGTGATTCAAAATTATTAATAACAAAGTACGAGGACATGCCCCTACCTGAAGTCCAATTCTTGCCAAAATATTCTATCTATTCGCTGCAAAAGAGGTCACTTTCGCATGTGAAACCTGCAATCAAAGACATATAAAAGGATTAAAAGCACCTGCAAGATATAATAATTGAGAAAACACTAATGTATCTCAGTGATCAAGGAATCTAAGAATTTAATTACTCAAATAGATACATGAACAATTCAATGAGAAAATGGAATCCATTTGTATTAACTTCTATAATAAGAAGTAACCTTACAACTTTTCGCCTTGATGTTATACAGGTTTTTCCGGGGTCCTGAACAATCATCATCTCTTAGATTGACAAGCCTTCTTCTCTTTGAAGTAGCATAAAGTTATGGAAATGAGTCTGTGATCACTCTCATAGAAAAAATGGCTAGTATGGAGAGTATGCTCTCTTTAGAATTTCTTCAGCAATTACCACATATGTGTCTCCACCATTTACAAGCTACCCTTGAGGCTGAAACATGAGCTCAATTTATAGGGAAATGGAGGTAGTTTCAGTTCCATGAAGAGGGGGATGGATTCCTCTCATGAAGGGATTTGAGCTCCATATAGCAAGGGATAAATTCCAAGAGTGAAGGGATAGAGCTCATGAGTATAGGATAAAGCTCAAACTGAACGTGCTTCTAGAAGCTCCCAGTTGGGAGAATATTCATCCAGACGGGTTTCTAGAATTTAATTTTTCCTTTATTTTACTATTTCGGGGGTCCCTAGTTTTTATAAGCAAAATGTGCAAGATATGTTTCAGGCTATAGAGAAAATATTCGTGGATCCATAGGCAAGGGCTAGGAAAAGTGCAGAGTAAGACTTTTTAGGGTTTTAATGAGCTTTTCTTCAATTTCAAGACTTGGTTTAGGAACATTGGGGTTTTTTACTTCTAAGGGAGCATAATATAGGTAGTGATGAACCTATATAGATAGTCAAATGTCATGGTCACAAAATAACGTGTAACAAATTTCCCCCTAAAGCGCGAAGTCTGAGGTAGTTGTGAAGATTGAAGTGCTTTATCTTTCCGAGGATTGGATTGCGGACACACCGGTCGAAAACTTGTAAAAATATTCAATGCAAACATATATATTTATATCATCACTGAGGTAGGCATTCCCATACTCAGATCAAAACTAACTACATGTTCTGGTATAGAAATGATTTTAAAATTACATCAATAGTAGACACAGCATGGACGCAGCCATCTGTTATAAGTATTCTACTGTATCATGAATAATAAAACTCCTCGCAACCTAGATGGTGGAAAATAGATCCAAGGTCTTGATTTCCGCTTCCCGAAATCGTATGATTCTATCCATGCGATTGATTGTATCGAAGTTGAACATGGTAGAAACAATTTGATTACCAGTCAATGATGTGAACTGTTAACAAGTGTGAGAGAAACCACTAATAATGACAATGTCTTTCAAAGTACTCAGTACAATCCATGAAGTGTGAATTAATGATTTGCAGTCGAACATGTCACGAAATAATTCGATCAAAGGTCAATGATGTAACTTGTCATTGAAGGCGACAAACCTGCCATTACAGCATGCAGATCCCAAGGTACTGATAGGATTCTAGATCAAATTTCTAGATGATGAGTTGTCGTCGATAGAAAGTGACTCGTTGTAGGAAAGCCTACAACACGAAACCATTAGATCAAGTTTTGAAGAAATATTTGCAAGGACTCACTCAGGGATGGTCAACGCGAATGAAGACAAATGTTTGCAATGAATGGTTTGTTTGAACTTTCTCTTGAACACATATCGACACTACAGATGGTTTGGTAACAATTGACTTAAATCTAATACCCAGAAACCGGCTGAAGACTTTCAATTTGGTTTGATTAACTGTTAGACAAAAGATTTTTCAAACCTAGATACAAGTGTGACAAAAGTGTCATGTTCAATAGTGGTATATTGATCTTAAAACAAGGGTGACAACTGGAATCATTTTCTCTCTTTTTCCCCCATCATTTACGGCAAGTACCTCTTTATTTTTTGACAACCTCGAGGAGGATAACATTTTCTTGTTGTGTAAGCTCATCCTCCAGATGAGTCCAAATTAGTATTACAATCGAACCCCAAGAAGGAGTGGTTCTTTCCTATTTGTAATCGACAAGTCCTTTAATATTAAATTTTAACGAGTCTAGTATAGGTGAAACTCGGTGTTTTTCAATTTTAGGGAGTCAGAAGAAAAACTGGTGGTTGTACTTTTTCATAAATTTAGTCTCTTAAGCCCGAAAAAGGATAAAATAATACAAGAGAGAACTCTATTGACCATGATTAGTCAACATATACCTTTTTCGTAAATATTTCATTTCAGTTCGGAAAAGGGGTAAAATTATACTGAAAGGACAGTTGTTCATTTCCTTTAATGTGTTCGAATAGTCAAGTACTCGGTAATATTTTCATGTTTAGAGAGTTTAAAAAGGGCTTGAAAGAGAATTCCATGGTTTCGCTTTTTCGTAATTTTCAAGAGCCCAAAAAAATGATAAAAGTATACTTATCATCAGAATAATTCTTTTCAATGGAAAAATCTGTATGCTGTACAAAACTCGAAATATTAAACATACCTATTTCCAATAAGTAAAAACAATGAAAATTTACTTTTTAAAGTGGAAAATAAATAAAATATAATATTTTATTCATTCAAAAAATCTTATAAAAAGGAGTTTAACAAAGTCATTTTCACTTTTTGTCTTCAGAGTTGTAAATTGAGAGCTTTTGGCAGAAAAAGTTCCAGAGTTGATAACGGGAGAATCGACCGCTCAAATCAAGATTCGTTAGAACGAAGTAATACACAACATTATTCTCTTCATTTATATCCGATTAAATTCTCCTTTTAGGTTTTAAAATCATTTGTTTAGGAGAAATTATGTTTAAAATTCCACTCTCGGGGGTTCGCAGGTCATACATGTGTTACCTGTGGACCCCACTAATTTTATTTAAGGAAAATTATCGGGCAACCACAATTTTCATATAGAGCATGTGCGGATGTCTGCACTTTCTCTGCACGAAAAATGCGGAGGCACCGTGACCAAATGAAAATTGATAATTTCTCACAAAAATGGTTAAAATTTCCCACTCTAAAATTTTCGAATCCTCAAATCCATCCATTTGCAGACTATTCCACCATGCTAGAGTGGAGATAACACGAGCATGAAGGTATATATGATGCGATTATTAATGATATGGCCATAATGCGTGCACTTAGAAATTGTGGTCTGTATAAATTATGGAAAATTCAAGGTATGAGGGCACAGGTGGAACTGATGACATGGCTAGTGAACAAGTGGGATGTTCAAAACTAGTGTTTTATCATTGGTGATCATCGGCTCAGAATTGAGCTCAAAGATATTTATTTTCTCACTGGATTATCCAAAAGAGGAGAAAACATTTCTTTGTTTGGAGCTAGGCAGGGTGGCCTACCTATTGCTAGTTACAAACAAGAGTTTTGCAATGATGAAGTAGATCCCAAAGATAATCGCATAGATATAAATACTATCTTGCAACTTAATCTTAAGGTTATTTCATTCACAGTAACCAGGTTGTGTGGAAGTGCAGCTCCACATGTGGCCACCATGTCTCAGATGCAGACCGCGGTTGAATGTTTCAGAGGCACCATTTTCAACTGGTGCAAAGGGGTATTGGCCAACATGAAAGGCCAACTGACCAGAGAAAAAAATTCAAAATTGAAAAAGTTTGGGTATGGCGCCATCCTAATTTCTTTTGCTTTTGACAGGATTCCATTCCTTGCCCCTCAGCTTATTCCTGTTGATCGTGGTGAACTTAGAGAAAATCATATGGTACATTGGGTTGCACTAATGGCACGCCATGGTGGCGACGACAGTACTGTGGTTCAGTTTACTCCTACGTATTTTATGTGGCTGTAGAACCAAATCTTCACAATTGAAGATTTCCCATATGTGAGTATAGATTTTAGAGGTGATCACGAGATGTCCTTACCTCTAGGGGCACAATGGGAAGAATCAGGTAAAAAAATAATTTTGATGTGTTTTAACTCTAAGTTTTGTTTTTTTTCTAATCGTCCAATACTGATAACAAAATTTTAAATGCAGATGTTGGTCCACGATAGCAAGCTACACTCCGCCCCTTTGAAAGGCGGAAAACAAATCCTATAGTACAACCATATAATCAGGCAACATAAATCCTCACTAACATGCAACACAACCTGGAGAGGTTGACTATAGATATTCTTGAGACATCAACAGACGACATTCCTCTTCATCTCTAGAGATATGTTACTGGTGTTCTAGGCCAGTTTAGGACATTCCTACGCAAGGTGGCACGTGTGATAGTCTACTACCATGACCATCACCACGGATAGTGGATGATCACCATGGATTGACATATTTTGTTTTTTGTATCAATATCTTTCAAAGCATAAGGTGTTTAAACCTATTATCATAGACGATGTAATTTTTTTTTTTTGAAAACAAACTCCTATCCATGATATTACTACTTTCTCTGACTATCTTATTCAACATGTATCAAATGTTATTTTGGTTTACTATTTTAACGTTGAAAATGTCCATTTAGAACACAATTAGCTAATGCATCAGCCAATGTGTTTAAATTTCTTGAAATTTGTTGATATTCAATGTAATCAAATTGTCCTTCCAAGAGACAAACCTTCAAAAATAATCTCAATAACACTGGATTTTTAATTGCATGTACTTTGTTTAAATGTAATACAATGAGTTCATAATCTAACCTAATGATCAAAAATCGAATACCAAATAAGACGTCATCAAATAATAACTCAAACACTGCGCTATATTCTGTAATATTGTTCGTAGTTTGACCAAGGCTTACCCCATGCATAGAAACTAACTCATCAGTGGGTGAATAGATAACCCAATCTGTGGAAGAAATATTCCGTGTACTACGACAGGCACCATCAACAAAACCAATGTATGTTTGAAGGGATGTCGACATTTGCAATACCAAGGGTAATCAAGATAAGCAGAGATAGTAGCACAAAAAAAATTAAACTAGGCACACTTATCTAATATAAGGCACACTAACTAGAAAAATAACTAATATACAAGTGAGATCTTCACACAAGAATCAAACATAATATCTCTTTAGATAAAGACCATTCCTAGGCTTATCTAAAGAGACCCCATCATAATAAATCAATTCATAGGCCCCTTTGGCAAGCACTCGCTTGACAATGTAAGGACCATGGCAAATTGGTTCGAATTTCTCACCTCCTAGCTTATCATTAGCTTGATCATATACTAAGACTAGGTCACCTTCTGAAAAAACACGAGGTGTAACACTTCGATCATACTGAGCTTTAACGTGTTTTTTATGAGCTTCAACTACTAATGTAGTGATGCACCGAGTCTCATCTAATTGTGCCAAGTACAAAAAGCATTTTTCTTCTTCAGATGTAGTTGGTAATAAATATATGGCTAACTGGAGTGATGTTATTTCACTTTCAATGGGTAACATAGCTTCTAAACCATAAACTAGTTCAAAAGGAGTGAACCCTGTAGCAGTTTTTGCTGAGGTTTGGTATGGCCATAGCACCAAAAAAAACATGGTATGCCAATTTGATTTGTGGGTTCCGATAATCCCTTTGATCATGGTGGTTAAAACTTTATTAATGGCTTCAACTTGACCATTAGCCTACGGGTAATATGGAGTAGAGTTCTGATGGCATAGGCCAAGTTGATATGAAAATTCGATCATCATTGTATTTCGAAAATGACTCCCATGGTCAGTGATAATAGCTTGGAGTACATGAAATGAGAAATCACATGATTGAATACGAACGTAGCTGCAATTTTTCCATCTACCGCAAATGTAGGTATTGCCTTGGCCCATTTGGTAAAGTAATCTACAGCGAGAATAATATACCCATGCCCCTCGGCCGAGTGATAGTTACAGATAATGAAATCAATGCACCATTTCACAAAACAAATGAAAACAATTATGGTGTGAAGAGGAGTTGGTGGTGCATGCATCTTTCGATCAAATATTTGACAGTTGTGACATTTTCAGACCGCAAGAATGCAATCTTTGAATAATGATGGCCAAAAATAGCCAGCGCAAAATATCTTTTGGGTTGTGGCATACCCAGACATATGACCACCACATACTCTAGAGTGGTAGTCATTCAAAACCCTTTCAGCCTCTGCAGGAGTTATGCAATGTCGAAAAATAGAATTTGTACCATGACGATAAAGTGTGTCCCCAACAATATTGTATTGTTGAGATTGGTAACGGATCTTTCGTCGATTTGAATGTGAAAGCTCAGGTCGAAATGTTTAGGTTTGAAGATAAATGATGATATCTCCATACCACAGATCTAATTTACTAATAAGAAACAGAGATTCGTCTACAATGGGATACTTTACCGCATTTTCCGTCTTAGTAGTGGGAAAGTCACACATAAGTTCTACAAACACCAGTGATTTCTTTGATTTATATTTTTCGAATTCCAAATCAAACTCTTGTAGGATAACAATCCATTTACAGTATTTTCTCCCAAGTAATTGTTTTTTCAAAATGTACATCATTGGGTTGCAATTAGAAATCACAGTTTTCTTTCATAACAATATGTGATGACGAAATCTTTGGATAGCATGAATTGCTGCCAAGGCCAATCTATCCACATGTGAATATTTAATTTCAGTTGGATTCAAATTCCAACTTATATATTAATTCACATTTTCATTGTGAAATTCATCCTCTTGAACTAAAACCATTCCAATGGTGGAATAAGAGGCTGCTAGGTATAAAAAGTAGTCTTGGTTGTAATTGGGTGGATATAATAACTATGCATGGGTTAAAGCATGTTTTAGAGCATCAAAATATCGATCAAAAATCTCATCCCAAATAGAAGGAACATTATGTTTCAACAACCTGGTAAAACCTTTTACTCACTCAACACAGTTTGGGATAAATCTACATAGAAATTTTTCTTTCCCTTGCAAACTTTGGAGTTGGCGAAGTGTGGAAGGAGGAGGTAAATTTATGATGGCCTCAAGATTCGAGGGATCGACATGAATGCCGGCTTTGGAAACAACAAATCCGAGTAATCGTCTAGATTTCACACAAAAAACACACTTGTGCAGATTCAAACGAATCCTGTAACGCCTACATCTCATAAAAATTTCTCGTAAATGAGTAGCATGATCTTCCGTGTGCAATGAGTGAGCAGGTGAATCATCCAGATAAGGTTGCACAATTTTTTTGATGTCATGAAAAGCGTGAGACATTGCCCTTTCAAAATTTGCACTAGCATTCTTTAATCCAAAAGGTAGTTTATAGTAAGCAAATGTTCCCCAAGGAAAAATGAATGTTGTTTTTGGTTGATCAGCAGGGAGTATGTTTATTTGATTATATCTAGAAAATCCATCCATAAATGAAAACATCTCATTTCCGGAAAAATCATCAATGATTTGGTCGATATAGGGGGTAGGATAATTGTCCTTTGGACAGGCTTTATTGATATCCCTATAATCGACACATACTTGTATAGTCCCCTGCTTTTTGGTAACGATAACTATATTAGATACCCAATCTGTTAATGGGATTGGATAAATAAATCTTTCTCTTAGTAGTTTCTCAACTTGAGCTTTAATAACAACAACTTTTCGCAGATGTATTAGACATAAAACGTTTTCTAATATGCTTTGCATCCGAGTATGTTTTTATTTCATGGACGACAATTTTTGGATCAATTTTCTTCATAGGACCAGGAAAATATGTCGTAGAATTCTTGAAATAGGGATTTATATGTATTAATTTCGTCAATCGTACAAGAAGCTCCTATATGAATGTTTTCAACAAATCCAGGTTTAACTGATATGTCAATAGGAATAGTTGTAGAAATGTTCCCCAAATTAATCTCAAAATCTGAATTTGTAATTGTGATTGGATTTTGTGGTTCCTTGACATAATCAATTCTAAAAATAGACGAAAAATCATTTTCAAATCTATCAAGTTCAGGTAAAAATGAAGATCTATGATGTAGATCATCCCATGGTAATCCATCCATAGACAAAAATTCACAAATACTTTCATCACTATGAAACACTTTTTGGAAAGGATCAGAAATAGATGTCAAGAATGAGATTGATAGTGAATAAGACTCTTCATTGACCACATTCATTGGATCAGGATTAGTTTAAGTTGTGTTAGAAAATGACTATGTTGTTGTATATGCTATCTCAAAAGGACTCGAAGGCATCTCGCCATTGAAAGAATCCATTTCTGACTTTGAAGGTACTATCCAAGGATCATGAAATGGAATAGTTCTTGATGAAATCATATTGATATTAGCAATGGTATGCTGTACGTTGGGTGGAGGCATAAAAAAATTCCCATCAAAGAAGAGTCCTTTACTAAATCTACTCCAACATATTCATAAGGAATAGTCAATTTTACAACATGTTGGATACTATTTGTAGAAGTTGGGTTGGACGAATAATATGACAGTTGATCGATTTTCACAATATTATGAGGAAAAATGATTAACCGAAAGACGGAAGACACGACAATAGTCATAGAATAAGACCAACTTCAACCCAGAAGAAGGTTGTAATCTAGAGGGGCATCAACTACTTCCACATCTAGATTAACATTTTTACCTTCAGCTTCTATAGGTAGATCCTATAAAATTCCATACGGATGGAAACCTCTTCCATCAAAAGCTTTAATGATTTTCGGATATTGGTTGAATGTTGGAGAACCAAGACTTTTCCAACTTTTTAATGAAATTATGCATGTAGATGCCCCCTCATCAATTACAGTATGAAATATTCATCAGTTTTTTACTAATACCAGAATCTGAAAAGCCATCTGATAGGTGAGTATCGGTGTAAAATTTTCTATATCGAAGACCATAAGGTTAGAATCCTGAGGATCTATAGCTCCAATAGCTGATAAAAGTAATTTCCTCTGTGCTAGACATGATTGTAGCACTTCTAAGGCCAACATTGCTGAAGGGGAAATCGCCAAGTCTTCAACAATGTTGTAGTTCTCGGAAACTCTTGCATGTGGATTGAAAGATGATTTCCGAAGTACACCTTTAGCAGGCGGTTTAATTACTAGATCAGGTTATGTTTCTCGATATGAATTGGATCAGAAACCAAAGGAGATGTAGCTAGTGTTGAATTAAAATTTTCTACTTATTTACTAGTAACAGGATTTTTACTTCCATAGTCTTGCGATCGCGTCGCAGCCATAACCTAAGACATCATTAAAATATCTGCTGATGGGTGTGAAGAAGATCCTATCATTTTTCTATCTTGAGTAGGAAAAGGATCCTTAAAGATAGGGGGTGTGGGAAAACCTTTGATGAATTTAGAGACCTCAAACCAACCGTGGCACTCTTTAGTAAAGTGATCCTCATCACAGATTAGACAAGGACAACAAGGTTTTCGTTTATTGTCAAATGGTTCAGTTTTTTAGGTTAAGAAAGCAGTTGCTAAAGAATTGAAATTTTTGAATGAGCCATGTGGTAGTTCAATATACCATTTTGTAGCTAAGCCTATCAGTGTTCTCTGAAACAGTCATAATCAAATAGAATCATTAATCAAAGAGTTTGATGCACATCAGAGGTGGTAAGTCATGACATGGTTCGAGGGGTCCTCTCCTAATTTCCCTTCAAATTTAGGGATATCACCGGGCAACTTATTTGGCATTGGTGGCCAATGCAGAAGATAATAGATGGGATCATTCGTTAGGTGCGAAAAATCAGGTAAATCCAAATTTTCTATGAATGGAAACCGACGGTTAGGGTCCTGAGAAAATTAATAACCTTGCAGAACTATACCAGTACCAGGAAGATGATATACAAGATATCATAGAATAGCCTGTGCATTTGGAATTGTAATACCTCCCGTATAACCAGGATTAGCCGGATCATATTGGGGTTGAGCTGGTATCTGTTATGTGTAACTAGGGTATGGTTGATGATGGTATACTGGATTTTGTGTTGCAGGCCAATATTGATACTTCCCTTGATATGGTTGATAAAAAAATTGAGGTTGGCTTGTTACAATTGTACTTGTACCATGTGGTCTCGTAGGCAGCTGAACAGTAGTTTGGATTTTAGGTCCAGGTTGTGGTGCAGAGACTATAGGGGTTTGTTGTGATACTTGAGGGGTTGTAGGAATAGGGGCTGCAGAAACTCCAGGAATAGGTGTGGTAGCTTGAACAGAAGTTGGTGCAGCAGTTTGAGGTGGAGTTCCAGGTGTACTCGGACCAGGTTGTTGAACAGTACCAAATGCAGGTACATGAATCATAGGTTGAACAGGTTGGACTGGTTGCTAGATTTGACTATAACCCATTGGTTGACCAGGTTGATAATAGGGTACTTGCACATTAGGTTGAAAATTTTGTTTAACTTGTGATGGATCCCACACTATGTTTACTCTAGGATATGAAGGTCCCATTAAAGGTTGTGTTTCATAAGAAGGACCATAACTAGGTTGATAATTTGGAACATAAGCTTGATAATTAGCTGGATAATTCCCACCTCCTTGAAACAATTGTTGTTCTCGGTAAAATTGTGGCACTAAAGGAGGCTGATGTCCTTGGAAAGAAGGTTTCCCTAGTGTAGGGTACTGTCCTTGAAGAGGCTACGGACGGTGAGTTGAGTATTGTCCTTGAGGTTGATATTGGCCCTGAGGTATGTACTGACCTTGAGGTATGTACTGTCCTTGAGGTTGATATTGAACTTGACGTATGTACTGTCTTTGAGGTTGCCCCCCAGGTGGTAAATTACCACTTTGAGGTTGCCTCCTAGGTGGTAAATTACTACCTTGAGGGTCAAGGTTATGAATGTTTCCAGACATCATGTAAATGTGTTCCACACTCAAATTTTTAGTATGTGATTCATTTGAACCAGATGATGGTATATTTTTGTCGGGAGAAGGAGCTGCTCCTGAGAAAGTACCAGAAAGCAACAGGTATCCTACCGGAATAGATGGACCACCATAAAAATATGATTTTGGTGATGCAAAAAACATGGATGACTCACCAGGCATGTTTAATGGAGGTCTGTAACATCTTGGTATGGCGTAAAAAGGAATTCGGGGTGGTGAATAATTTAGACCAGTATTGTGTAGAAAGTATGCCAACTAGGAATACCAAGGATCTTGTTTGAAAGGGCTATAGTAAATCAATTCACTTGGCCTAAGATCTAAAGAGTCCTGATTTGAAGGAAGAAAAAATTCTTCTTCAGTGTCAGTAATTTCTTCAATACTAATGAGATCAGGAGGAAGATTTTTAGTGATATGATACTTCACTGTGGGTGAATCAGGATGATGAGGGGTTTGAGTAATGAACTCGTAAGTAGATTTAGATATAGCAAGTTTAGTTTCTGGTTGAGAAATTTCAGGATTAGTAGTTGATAATTCATTAGTTGTAGAAACAAGTTCAGCTAATTTAGAAATTGAAACCCTTCTTGGAGTACTCTCTGTTGTTTGAGGTTGCTATACTTTGTATTCAGGTTGAATAATTATTGATGTTTTCTTCGTGTTCAGTCGATCCAGTCCCTGATGTTTGTCCTTTCTCAGATTTAAGTTTTTCTAACTTGCTTCGTGTGTACTCAGGAGGTTTCCCTCGCATTTTACGTGATTGTCTAGGTAAATCAGCCACAATTAAAAAATTTAACACATGAAATCAAACAAAATTTCAACAAAAATGTCCTAAAGTCTCTAAGGAAACAATCAAATTGATTACACACCTATAAAATCTAAGAGAGCAATCCACACATAAATAGTAGATTCCCACACTAAAAACACTAGTTGATGATGAAATCCAACATCGTAGAATTTTAATGTAGAAATGGCAGTTAGAACAATTACCACGACAACCTACTTAATGAAACATTCTGGTGGAAGTTTCTCCAATTAAACCATCTCGAAGTGAAGAGAACCCTCCGAAAAGTCCAAGTGAGTCTAGTCGGCGTCTACTCTAGGTACAGTGGGCCCTTCCCTCCACTATCACCTTGGGAAGAATCTTAAAGTCTATAGCCACTAAGGTCACCAATGGGATATAATCCAAGATTTACTGACAAGTGACCCAAGGCTCCTCAATAATGGTCTATTTGAGGTTTACCATTTTTAATACGTGCACATCTGCTATCTTTTCCAATGAGATAGGTACGATTACCTCATTGGTTCGGACATGATCTCGTGCTTGACTCTTTTAAAAAGAGCTTCCCGGAGAATACATGCTAGAATTGGATTTTTCCTACTACAAGATTGCTACTTGTTTGTTTTAACTATCTTGGAATGTTAATTACAACCTATTCCAAGACACTAGCCTAAGCTATGTTGGTGGAAAATAGCCCTAGAAAATGTAAAATATCTAGATTGATTTTAATTTAAGTGTTGTTTTTAATTTGGTTGTTTCTTGAGACAGAAGGTATGGAAGTGAAACTTCAATGATTTTTTAATGACCCGACTCAAAAATATGCTAAATGCGTCTATATGAAACTGAAACTTTTTTTTTTTAATGAAATCTATCTAAAGGAAAGATTTGAGAGATTTAGATAACTTTCAAAGCACCAATTCTTTCTCTTATAAAGAAAAATATTTGAAAAGAAGACGATTTATTTGAGAAATTAATTTCATATGATGATCAATTACTCATTCAAAATGAAGTCCTTTATCATTCATATAAAAAACTACAAATAAATTGACAAACTATTTCCAAAAAGAAGACCTTATCGAAAATTCCTAAAAACATAAAATTCAAAACCAAAAGAAAAGACTCTAAATTTGAGCTCTATCTAGAAAGTTTTGAGGATGTTTTGCTTAGTTTGTGATCAAACCAAGAAGAATTTATGTTTGTCTCAGAAAAAATCAAAACATCCAACAATGGTTTAAAGTGAAATTCAGGCCTTAGTAATCTTAAGACTCTTCTAAATTTGCAAATGAAAATGAAACTCAATTTTCATAAAAACAAGGGTTGCAACAAATTCAATTGCTAAGCAAGAAAACAAAAACATACCATTAATCTAAGGTATATGATGGTTTCTAATGTAGATCAGAAAGAAATTAGGGCAAACACTCACTTGTAAAATGAAAATCAGATGAAAAACCACTCATACACAAGAATTGCTGAAAGAAATTCACACATAAGAACTTGACAACCAAGACAAGTTGGGGCAAACACAGAGAATCTGTAATCTAGCTCTTGAAAAGATAATTCCTAATTTTTCAAAAAATTTCCACAAGTCCACAGGTTTCAATGGAGAATAGTGCAGTACCGCAATATTTTGAACTAAAAGCTGCGGAGGCTACCACATTGTCTTTAAACAAAAACTGTGGACTCCAGGAAAAACACAGAAAAAATAAAAATTCAGATTTACTTTTCAGGGATTTTGGTAAGTTATCTACCCAACCTAGTTTTAGACTAATCAAAATAGAAAAATCAAACTGAAAAAAATAAAAAGAGAAACTAAGTTCTATTCCCTATTGGATTCGTGATTTTGTTATGCGGATAAATCCTTCTTGTGAACAAGAACAATCTCCCTAGTATCCTAAGGATATTTAGAAACAAAAAACCAAATTCAAACCATTTTCTCTAGATAATTTGTGATTCGGAATTATTAATGACAAAGTACGAGGACATGCCCCTACCTAAATTCCAATTCTTGCTGAAATATTCTATCCAGTTGCTCCAAAAGAGGTCACTTCAACATGTGAAACCTACAATCAAAGACAGATAAAAGGATTAAAAGCACCTGCAAGATATAATAATTGAGAAAAAAATAATCTATCTGAGTGATCAAGGAATCAAAGAATTGAATTAATCAAATAGATACATGAACAATTCAATGAGAAAATGCAATTCATTTGTATTAACTTGTATAATAAGAAGTAACCTTACAACCTTTCACCTTGATGTTATACAGGTTCTTCCGGGGTCCTTAACAATCGATCTCTCTCAGATTGACAAGCCTTGTTCTCTTTGAACTAGCATAAAGTTATGGACATGAGCGTGTGATAATTCTCATATAAAAAATGGCTAGTATAGAGAGTATGCTCTCTTTAGAATTTATTCAGAAGTTACCACATATGTGTCCCTACCATTTACAAGCTACCCTTGAGACTGAAACATGAGCTCAATTTATAGGGAAATGGAGGTAGTTTCAGTTCCATGAAGAGGGGGATGGATTCCTCTCATGAAGGGATTTGAGCTCCATATACCAAGGGATAAAATCCATGAGTGAAGGGATAAAGCTCATGAGTATAGGATAAAGTTCGAAATGAACATGCTTCTAGAAGCTTCTAGTTGGGAGAATATTCATCTAGCTGGGTTTCTAGAATTTAGTTTTTCCTTTATTTGACTGTTTATGGGGGTCCACAGGTTTTATAAGAAAAACGTGTGGGATGTGTCGCAGGCTATAGAGCAAATATATGTGGATCCGCATGCAAGGGATAGGAAAAGTGCAGAGTTAGACTTTTTAGGGTTTTAATGAGCTTTTCTCCAATTCCAAGACTTGGTTTAGGAACATTGGGGTTTTTGACTTCTAAGGGAGCATAATATAGGTAGTGATGAACCTATTTCGACAATCAAATTTCATGGTGACAAAATAACGTGTAACACTCTCGCACATAGATCTGCTTCCCAGGAGTAGTACTTTCCAGCAACAACAACGGTTTTTACTTTCCAATGCTAGTTTTCAATAGAGTTGTTTCAACCATATTTGGATGGCTTGAGTGCATCCCATTTTGGAGCACTGTGTATACTAAATTTTTGTTGAAACATAATGATAGGGAACAGTTGTTTCTATTCGTATGTATGATGTTTTGATATATTCTGGCATTTTTCTAGTTCTACATGTTTTATTCTTATTTTACCGTAGTTTGAATTGTGCATATGTTCTATATTATTGTTTCTCCAATTTTGGGATACTACAGTGGTATAAAAGCATGATATTTGGCTCATCTTGTGGGTAGTTCATGACATCAGAAGAATAAGAAGAAGAATCCGAAAGAGAAGAAGTCTACAATGGTGGAAGGATTGAGTTTTTCCATACTTCTCTTCAGATCTATACAGGATGCCACCATGGAGATAAAAGAAATGAGAAGGGAAAGGCGAAAGGAAACATCAAGCGGGTTTTAGAATGGAGAAGTTCCGAGCACTTCCTATCAACAGTATAAGCAACTGGCTATGCAAAAATATCCACAACGCCCTACTATGCCCACTTTCCTTACAAAAGGAAATGAATGGCATGGAGATGGAGGATATTTTGGAGCATGAGCCTCTTAGTGATTATCTTGAAGAGTACCAATCTCAATTTGGAGCATTCAAAGAGAATCTGACTTTCCAACAATTTTTCCAGATTAAAGAGAAACAGAGACCCCATAGCAGCAATAGAAGAAGAGGGCATATGCAGAATATATTCCTTTTTCTTACATTTGATGGGTCATCCAAAATCATGGCAAATGCTTGGATGGAGAAGTTATATGATTTATTCTAGCTACACCCAGTAGTGGAAGCAGAGGCTATTCATATTGTAGCGCTGCACCTTGATGGTGAAGAAAGTGATTGGTGGTTCAGAAATATGAAGCATGCAAGAGTGACTGTGTATGAATACTTCACTCAAAGGTTGGTAAAGAGCTTTGACTGAAGAAAACCGGCGGCACTTTCCATTGAGACATTTTCTGACATTGATAAGGAAGTATATGAGGAGAAAAAGGAAGATGTTAGCACTGATACTCCGGGAGAAGAGCAACTACTACCACAACCAGTTGCAGTAGAGGTACTTTCATCAGTGGGAGGAGCACTTACATCTTTGCAATATGGTCTTGAGCATTCGACATTGAGAGTCCTAGGCATGATTCAAAAGGTGCATGAGAAAGAGGAAGAATATACCAACGCTGGTGTAGTAGTAGAGGAGAAACCATCACCATCACCAGTAGTTGGAGAAAAAATTGCATCGGTTGGAGGAACTCTTGTAGCTTTACAATATGTTCCCAACATCAGCTGATCCAAGGTATGCAAACATTTCCACCCCATATTATTTCAGCACATGAGATTGAGGTTTGTGGGGTCATGCCATTAGGGAAATTGCATGACCAAGGGTTAGAGCACATTGCTGATTTGGAGCAGCAGGATATCACTACACTGAGGACCCTTTACTAATTCAAGGAGAATATGTATAGCTATCCTAGTTTGACATTGTTGAGCTGCACACAACAATTTTTGTTTGAGTGCAAAGTTTCTGAGGATGGTATTAGCATAGTCCTAATGCAGGGAAGCTATATAATAACTTTCGATAACCGGAGGCTACTGTTGCATGAGTTGTTGTATTCTATTTAAAACAAAGATATATTAGCCATTATGCATGCATTGGTCAAATTCTGACAGTTTTTTATTGGCAGTATATTTTGGGTGAAGACCAACCACCATAGTCTTCGACATATTTTTGAGGAGGAGAAGCAGCTGCATAAGAGGAAAAAATGGTGGATCAGTACAATGCACGACTATGAGTTCAACATTGTGTATGGAGAGGGCCATGAGACAACATATGCACTATCATGGAGATCAACAGCGTTGTCACTAAGGAACAATGATTATTTGAGGGCCTAACTATTATTTGAGCATTCTAATGACCGCTTCACATATGAATCATTGGATGGGAAGATGGTAGATGATATAAATCATGTAATGGATAACATCTTCCATTATCAGGACATAGCCTTCTTGATCAGCCCCTCACATCTCATTGAGAAGTTTCTGCATGCAACATATTCAGAACCTCATAGGTTCTACCGGACCATCGGTGAGAGGTTCTCATGGAGACACCTCAAGGAGGATGCACTTCGACATATCATGGAGTACAAATATTGTCATCAGATTGTAGAGGATGGTATTGTCGACATTGATACACTCTTGAGGTATGCGCATCGCTTCGATATTTTCACACAGTACGTTGCAATTTGCAACAAGAAATAGTGAAATTGGCATCCATAAACAACATGACAACACCTACACTAGTGTGGGACCACACGTCATGTAGTGATGGGTCCTAGCGATACATTAGTGTGCAATTCAATTTATTTAATAAATTGGAAATGTGTCTAATTTAATTATCCCTTAATTAAATTGGACAATAAATTGTAATCTTATCTCATAAACACTTGTAATACTTAACAGAGTGTGATAGAATCACTTAGCTCATGAATTTCAAGTTGAGGGTGGTTGGTGAGGCATGCAGAGTGATTCTATGTGTTTTTGAGTCCAACTTGCAGTTATTGCATTAGTTTAACGCATGAGAAATTAGTTAACTAAATTAAGTGAGTTAAACTCAGTCTAACTAGTTGTAACTGATTGTTGCACTAGTGAGAGGCCAAGTGAATTAAATTGGATTTAATTCACATGCAATGATCTGTCAAGTGAATGATGATTTACTATTAATAGTTGAATGCATATCAGTTCTGATGAAGGCCTAGTTGAGACAGAGAATAAAGGGAAGTTATCTATCAGTTGTATTTATAGAAAAATTTCCTGAGCAAAATTATATACACCATAGGATGCCAATGATGTATAACGCAATTGAGGAAGGCTGAAATTCCTAAAGAATAGGGATTGCATTCATTAGGAATTGTGTGAGAAAGGTAGGCTGAAGACAGGTTGAGAATTGGCTAAGTGTTGGCCCGATTTTGTCTGGATCAGTGTGAAACGATTAGCAGAGTGCTGGAGACTCTTGTGAGAAGAGTGCATTGTAATTGTTTCATGATTCCTTGTGGAATATACAATAGAAGATAGAGGGGTTTTGAGCAGCAACATTTCTCTGGGAAATTATCTGTGTTGTGGTTTGATTTGATTCTTTCTTTGCTTCATGTGATTAGTGATTGTATTTAATTTCTGCAATTGATTTATAGAAGCAACTTAGTATCTAGCTTTAGTACATTGTTAGATCGGATTGAATCCATTGATATACAAATGTTTGTATAATTTCTACATGGTATCAGAGAAGGAATTATTTGGGTTCTCGAGTTTGCAGAGAACATCTAAAAAATTTTATGAATTTTTTTCAAAAACAAATAGCATATTTGGATTCCTTGTGAAAAAAGACTGAAATTGGAAAAAAAAATTGGTCGAATCAAAGCTCGGATGAGGGAGATATCGTCGATTTAAAATCAGCTCTTTTTTTAGAAACGTTTGTGACGATGAGACAATTACAATGTGTGTGGGACAAGAATCTACATGCACTTGAGGTAAAATATGCATGAAAATATTTGAGGAGAAAATCGGAGGCTAGTGACTTGGTGGTTGAGAGGGAGCCTCTCAACATGTAGCCTCAGAAGTAGTCTTAGAAGGTTGTGAAGAAGTGACAATTGGAGAAGAAGAGAGGAGACCGAGTGGAAGAGTCCACTCAAGAAGAGTCCTCTAGGAGGGGGAAATTTCAAGCCAGATGGGAAGAGGGAGTACATGCATCTATACCTCCACGTGTGAGGTGGAGCGATGTATAGAATTAATCCCAAAAAGAAATTTTTTTAGGATTCATGAAGATGGTGTGTCTCATGGATCGAACCTAGCTATGAGGAAGCCACAATATAAAAATAGAGGGATTGGTTAGATTGACGCAGTCAGATGTCAGGAAGACAGAAATCAGAGTGAAAGTCTGATACTGGAGCGTAGATCAGAGTTGGTAGGAGTGTAGAGTGCATGGATGCAGATGTCAACAGTGCAGAGAGTCCAGTAGACATTTGCAATAGCTAGCAGCAGTCAGTAGAATTTGATGATAGATGCATTATACTGATACAGTTTTTTGGAGACTATTCAGTTTTAGAAGTGTTGCATGTAAAAGTTTCATGTGCGAGAAAGACTAGAGAAGTGTTGCATGCAAGAGTTGCATGTGCGATAAACACTAGAGAAGTGTTGCATGCAAGAGTTGCATGTGCGAACAACACTAGATAAGTGTTGCATGCAAGTGGTGCATGTGCACTTGCAAGGAAATTCCAATGTACCGGATTGGGACAAATTGATCCCTTTCTTATTGAGAGGGAGTGTTGAAATTTGCAACAAGAAACAGTGAAATTGGCATCCAGAAATAACAAGACAACACCTACACTAGTGTGGGACCACAGGTCATGTAGTGATGGGTCCTAGTGATACATTAGTGTGCAATTAAATTTATTTAATAAATTGGAAATGTGTCTAATTTAATTATCCCTTATTTAAATTGGACAATAAATTTTAATCTTATCTCATAAACACTTGTAACAGTTAACGAAGTGTGATAGACTCAGTTAGCTCATGAATTTCGAGTTGAGAGTGGTTGGTGAGGCATGCTGAGTGATTCTATGTGTTTTTTAGTCTAATTTGTTGTTAGTGCATTAGTTTAATGCATGAGAGATCAGTTAACTCAATTAAGTGAGTTAAACTCTTTCTAACTAGTTGTAACTCATTGTTGCGCTAGTGAGAGGTCAAGTGAATTAAATCATACTTAATTCACATGCAGCGATATGTGAAGTAACTGATGATTTGCTATTAATAGCTACATGCATGTTAGTTCTGATGAAGACCCAATTTAGAGAGAGGTTAAAGGGAAGTTATCTATCAGTTGTATTTATAGAAAATTTCCCACACAATTATATACATCATAGGATACCCATGATGTATAGCGCAGTTGAGGAACACGAAAATTCATAAATAATAGGGATTGCATTCATTAGGAATTGCATGAGCAATGGAGGATGAAGGCAGGCTGTGAATAGGCTAAGTGTTGGCCCAATTTTGTCTGGATCAATCTGAGACAATTAGAAGAGTGCAGGAGACTCTTGTGAGAAGAGTGCATTGTAATTGTTTCATGATTTCTTGTGGAATATACAATAGAAGATAGGGGGGTTTTTGAGCAGCAAGCTTTCCCTGGGAATTATCTGTGTTGTGGTTTGATTTGATTCTTTCTTTGCTTCATGTGATTGGCGATTGTGTTTAATTTACGCAATTGATTTGTAGAAGCAATTCAGTATCTAGCTTTAGTACATTTTTAGATCCGATTGAATCCATTGATATATATATATGTTTGTATAATTTCTACATGGTATGAGAGCAGGAATTATTTGGGCACGCGATTTTGTAGAGAATATTTGAAAATTTCGATGAAAATTTTTCAAAACAAATTACCATATTTGGATTCCTTGCAAAAAATACCCAAATTGAAAAAAACAATTGGTCGATTCGGAGCTCGGATGAAGGAGATATCGTTGATTTAAAATCAACCCTTTTTTTAGAAACTTTTGCAATGACAGGACAATTATAATGTGCGCGAGTCAAGAACCTACATGCACTTGAGGTAAAAGATGCATGCAAAGCTTTTAGGAGAAAAGTAGAGGTTAGTGACTTGGTGGTTGAGAGGGAGCCTCTCAACATGCAGCCTCAGAAGGAGTCTTACAAGGTTGTGGAGAAGCCACAATTGGAGAAGTAGAGAGGAGACCAAATGGAAGAGTCCACTCAAGCATAGACCTCCAAGAGGGGAAAATTTTGGGCCAGATTGGCAGAGGGAGTACATTCATCTATACTTCCATGCGTGAGGTGGAGCGATGTGCAGAATTAATACCAAGAAGAAATTTGGGCAAGATTCATTGAGATGGTATGTCTCATGGATCGAACCTGGCTACAAGGAGCCCATAGTACAGAAGTAGCATGATTGGTTAGTTTATGTAGTCACATGTCAGGAAGACAGAAATCAAAGTGACATGTGTCAGATACTGGACCACAGATCAGAGTTGGTAACAATGCAGAGTGCATGGATGCAGATGTCAACAACGCAGAGAGTCCAATAGAGATGTGCGGTAGCTAGAAACAGAAAGAAGACTCTGATGAAATATGCATTATACTGATTCAATTGATTGGAGGCTATTTAGTTTTAGAAGTGTTGCATGCAAAAGTTTCATGTGCGAGAAACTCTGGATAAGTGTTGCATCCAAGAGTTGCATGTGCGAGAAACACTAGAGAAGTGTTGCATGTGTGAACAACACTAGAGAAGTGTTGCATGCAAGAGTTTCAAGTTGCATGCAAGAGGTGCATGTACGCATGCAAGGACATTCCAAGTTATCGGATTGGGACATATTGATCCCTTTCTTATTGAGAGGGAGAGTTGAAATTTGCAACAAGAAATAGTGAAATTGGCATCCAGAAATAACATGACAACACCTAAACTAGTGTGGGACAACAGGTCATGTAGTGATGGGTCCTAGCGATACATTAGTCTGCAATTAAATTTATTTAATAAATTGGAAATGTGTCTAATTTAATTATCCCTTAATTAAATTGGACAATAAATTGTAATTTTATCTCATAAACACTTGTAATAGTTAACTTAGTGTGATAGACTTAGTTAGGTCATGAATTTTGAGTTGAGGATGGTTGGTGAGGCATGCAGAGTGATTCTATGTGTTTTTGAGTCCAAATTGCAGTTAGTGCATTAGTTTAATGCATGAGAAATCAGTTAAATCAATTAAGTGAGTTAAAGTCAGTCTAACTATTTGTAACTGATTGTTGCACTAGTGAGAGGTCAAATGAATTAAATCAGTTTTAATTCACATGCAGTGATATATCAAGTGACTGATGATTTACTATTAATAGTTGCATGCATATTAGTTCTGATGAAGACCCAGTTGAGACAGAGGTTAAAGGGAAGTTATTTGTCAAGTATTAATAGCAAATTTCCCGGGCATAATTATATACACCATAGGATGCCCATGATGTATAGCACAGTTGAGGAAGGCTAAAATTCATAAAGAATAGGGATTACATTAATAAAGAATTTCGTGAGCAAGGCAGGCTAAAGATAGGATGAGAATTGGCTAAATGTTGGCCCCATTTTGTCGGGATCAATGTAAGACAATTAGCAGAGTGCATGAGACTCTTGTGAGAAGAGTGCATTGTAATTGTTTCATGATTCCTTGTGGAATATACAATATAAGATAGAGGGGTTTTGAGCAGCGAGATTTCCTCGAGAAATTATCTGTGTTGTGGTTTGATTTGATTCTTTCTTTGCTTCATGTGATTGGCGATTTTGTTTAATTTTCGCAATTGATTTGTAAAAGTGATTTAGTATCTAGCTTTAGTACATTGTTATATCATATTGAATTCATTGATATACATATGTTTTTATAATTTCTACATAGTACATCTCTTCACCTATGACAGGATTGTCTTTCTAGGATGTCTTCATGCTTCATGGTCTTCCTAATGCCATAGATAGTGATGGGGACAGTTATTGTATGAGCAGTTTTTGGTGGGAGCTTTTCCATTTGGTGGATACCGAGTTGATGCATGATATGAGTCATCACCCACAATTGGATGGATGGATGGAGATGATGAGAAAGTGGTTGGAAAGCTACTTGCAAATCCATGACATGGGGCAATAAGAAGCATGGTTGCGTTGGTTTCTCTTGGTTGAGTATGGTTACCACCCGAAATTTCATATTGGTATGTTCCATGCCTTGCACAGTACTAAGGTGATGTAGCAGGAGGCATGGTTGTGCTAGCTACTCTTGGGAGAGTATGGTCAGGACATTGCATTTTATATTTCCATTAGTATATCATTGTTTCCTACCTTCCATAGTATTGATTAGATGTAGCAGCTGGAGGCATGGCTGCACTGGTTACTCTTGGGAGAGTATTGCTACCATATGACATTCCATATGTCAATTGGGATGTCACTGTTTTATACTTGGTGTTGAGTCTCAAAAGTGTTTTCCATATTCATACATATTTCCATTATGTCATAACCATTCATCTCTTGTTTCATAGCCATATGACCTAAAACCCTACATCAAGTAACCACTTTCATAAATATATGGGTTAGGATCCTTGTATTCCAAAGTTATTTATTTTATGTATTTAAAGTGAATTTATGATTAGAAACTAGAAAATTAACATAGTTTCATATATCTATATAAGTGTTATGAGTTTTGTGACATGTGTAGGTCAAAAGGAAGCTTCTAAAAGACCTTTATGTGGCCTCCCAAAACCAAATTCGAATTTGAGTGGAGAAGATCATGGGATCATGAGGACATGTGTCGCATTTCCTTTTTGTATTGAAACTCCAAGAAGATATGTGTCTCATTTATTATTTTTATTGAAACTCTAAAAAGACATGTGTCTTATCATTTCCTATTTTGATTGTCACTCTAGAGATAGAGGGAGAGATTCATGGAGTATCATTAATGAGATAACTTCCAATATTTTTGTATAAATAAGGGAATCTTTTTCCAATCAAGGGTAGTGAAAAATAGGAGAAGAAGAGAAAGGATTAGAGAGTGTTTTGTAACAAAGCTTAAGATGGAATGGGATGTAGATTTGTGAGTTTATCAATAAAGAAGTTCATTTCTTTGATGTTGTTTTGATTACAACTTTAAGGAGCTGAAGAATTTCACCAAATTGGTAGCAGAGGGCCCCTGCTATTCAAGGAGGTTTTACATGTTTTCTAGATAAGTCATTTTCAATTCTGTTTTGTCATATTTCCTTACTTATATTGCTTTCTGAAATCATAGCTTTTAGCATTATGTATCATGTCATTAGCTTAGATAAAAGATCCTCATGATATTGAACTTAGTCTCTTTCAAAAGATTTTCCAATAAACCTCTAATTCATGAATGACACTAAGCTGTAATATTATGAGTTATTGATTTTTTTGCTTCATAGAAGATCCTTATCACATTATGATTAATCTCTTTCAAAAGCTCTTCCAATAAACCTCTAACTCATGAATGAGATTTAGTTGTAATGTTATAAGTTGTTTCAGCATTTCATAGGAGATCCTTACTACATTATAGTAATATTTTTCTCAAGCTCTTCCAATAGACCTCTATCAAATGAATGGGATTTCACTATAATGTTCTAAGTTAGTGTTTGTTTCAGCATTTCCTTTTATGTTTTAGGAGATCCTCATTGCATTAGAATTAATATTTTTCACAAGGTATTCCAACAAATCTCTAACTAAATGAATCAGATTAACTTGTAGTGTTTTGAGTTATTTTTCATTTCATTAATGTCCATTTAAAAGTTGTAATATCCATGGATTAGGACTCCTTGTTTTCATCATTTTCTAGTTAAGAAGAGAACTTGCAAATAAACTCTGTTTTCATTAACATTTTCCTGTTTTTCCTCTTTACATAGATTTAACTTCATCTTTCTAGTATAGAACAGAATACTAAGAACCAAAACATAAAAAACCTAAAAGCATCAAAAAAACACTAAAACAATGAAGTAAGAAAAGGGATACTTAGGCACATACAGTGCATTACTCTTCATCAGTTTACTAGCCCTGGTCGATAATTTATGTTAGCAATTTAGGAAACTAAATTGACTAAACACTTAGCATGATGATGTATTGTGGCAGCAGGAGGCCTTGCTGCGTTGGATTCTCTTGAGGGAGTACAACTACCATACTTGGTATGATGATGACATGATGTGGCAGCAAGAGGCATGGTTGCGATGGCTTCTCTTGAGAGAGTATGGCTACCATACTTGACATGATGATGATGTGGTATGGCAGCAAGAGCATTGTTGTGGTGGCTGCTATTGGGAGAGTATGGTTTGCCATTTCACATGTCAATACATATGTCTCTATTTCCTACTTTTCATAGTGTTGAGATAATGCTTAGAGCAAGAAAGGACACTAGGGCCAAGGATTTGAGCATGGAAAAACACAACCTAATCCATGTAGCATGGGTTGAAGAGATATTTTATGAGTTGGGACTTTCCACTTGGGGAAGGGACCGCTACACTTCAGATGGTTTCCACTTGGGGGCTCATTGATGAGGAGAGGCATCTAGCTACACAACTGGAGGCCATTCTAGAAATTCTATAGAGGTAGCTATGGAGCTAGGCATTCATAACACATTGGAGCAGATGGGGAAACCTTCCATATCAGGATGCCACTTGGGAGGGAGATGGATTTCTACAACATCCACTTTTGCAGTTTCTTGAGGACAAGCAACATTTTGGCGGGGAGGACTGTAATATTCAAATTTTTCCATCAGCTAATTGGAATATTAGAGTTCTTACTTTTATTATTTAGTTAAGTAAATAAAAGGGTGGATGGACCCATAAATCCAATAGATGAATAAAATCCTCTTCTATAGAGTCAATGTGGGTTAATTGAGTAGTGGAGTAGTATTATGGAGTAGTGGAGCAACATAATAATGAAGAAAGAGTGGAGGTCATAGAGCATCAATGAGGAAGATGATGGAGATAGTGGAGGAATAAATGCAAGATGATGGAGATAGTGGTGAAGAAATTGGAAAGATGATGGAGGAAGTGGTGCATTAAATGCACACATGATGGAGGAAGTGGAGAGTAATTGCAGCAGTGATGGAGATCATAGAGGGCAGCATAGTCTTATGGAGGCTAGTGGCCATATGTACAGCACAGTTATGAGGTGGGCCAAGTCTAGGGAAGGCTCACAACCATAAAAGGAATATGAGGGAAGCAAAGGAAGAGGAGTTTCAATTTTTATTGTTGAGTGTCTTAAGACATTTATTTGCATGCTTAAGTTGTTTAGCTAAGTCTGTTGTGATATTTAGAATCGGGTGTTCCAGAGTGGGAATCCCACCCTTACCCATGGGGGACTTCGAGTTCCTACTCCAGGAAGGTTTTCTTGGGTAGCATTCATCATTCGGAAATTAGTGCCACTTTCAAACACTCTCATCTGCACTTCCAGCTATAGGAATTACGCAATCTTGAACTTGGGTTTGAGATTTGGAAGGTTGTTCTTAGTATTTCAGCTGAGAAACCTGCGGAGGGATCAGTCCTTCACACTGTCGATCCATTGCAGAATTCCGAGAGTTTCATTGTCATATCTAGCATCAGGGCATCCATTTATTCTCCTGTGCAGCAACATTTCCTGTAGAAATTGTGTAATTCTACAGTGAGGGTTTGAGGAGAAGAGGAAGTTCCAAGAAACTCAATTTGGAATCATGTGTGGGATTAATCCTTCACTCCAGGAATCAATTCAAAAGCATGGGATCAGTGTTGTATTATCATCAGGCTACATCATCAACCCTCCTAGACAACGATGTATTTCCCAGCAGTTGTGCATGCAACAGTTGCATATTTAGTGGAGGAGCTAGATCTCAAGTTTGAGCTTCGAGATCGGGAGAAGGGACCATCCATTTCGTTATTAAGATGAGTTAGTGCTAATGTAGTAGATAGATCATTCTTTCAACCCCATATCAATAGTTGTCTCCAGGGAGTGTGTAACTCAGCCAGCAGGGGTGTAGTATGCAACCCAAAAAGGGCCGAAATTCAAAACTAAAAATCTGACCAAACCATTTCTCAGATTTTCTGGGTTTGTCGAGTAGAGTCCATGGTTAAAATCCTGGATTTTTCTGAGTATTCTAGTAGCCTATTGCACATAGATATTATTCTCATAGTTTCTAGCAGCAACAACAATTTTTACTTTCTAGTGCTAGTTTTCAGTAGAGTTGTTTCAACCATATTTGGATGGCTTGAGTGCATCCCTTTTTGGAGCACCGTGTATATTCATTTGTTGTTGATAAGTAATGATATGGCTCAATTTTTTTTACTCATATGTATGATTTTTTGATATATTCCAACATTTTTCCAATTCTACATGTTTTATTCTTATTTTACCGTACATGGAATTGTGCATATCTTCTATATTCCTATTTCTCCCATTTTGGGATACTACATGTATTCAAAATAAAAAAGGCTCGCTATTCTAGACCATATATTAGTAGTTTCCAGTCTCTTCATGTTGTATTTGGTTACGAGGCAGACCACCATGTTCAAACCCATACCGACCACTGCCAGATTCTTGTAGGGCTCCTTTCCTGCACCACATAATAATTTGAATCGACAACAGTAAAATCCACCTCCAAATTCCTTGTAAAAAATGAACCAACGATTATAGATTTTATCCACTTTTTTTCTTTTATATATTTTCACAATAAAATTATTTTATATTATATAATTTATTATAGTTATTTGTTTGCTGGAATCTTTTGGTTTGTTTGGGCTTGACTAAGGTTCGATCTATGTTTCAGACCAAAAAAACCCTTGATCATTAGTCATTTCGGCAACGACCTGCAATTGTATCATCATCTCACCTGAGGTGACTATGGGTGGTTGAAAAACTAGGTTTCTACAGCCTTGAGTGACTGTGCGATGTGGCTAATGTACTATGTTGCTATATCTTTTAACATACATAAACTGACTGCATTGTATAGACCCTTTACTTATTTTTCTATATTCATTAGGAAACATTATACGACATCATAAATTACATTGTTATAATGCACAACTGTAACAAATACTACGCAACAACTTGTATTAAGAAAATAGATACGAAACACATAAGAACATAGAGTATCTTCACAAAAATTCTTCTTTATTATGATGGATCTTTTAAATACAATGTTCTCTTCGACCTATGCACACATCTGCAGGTGGTTTGTGCACTAAGCTGCAGACTCTTCCAAGGTCTCTACACACTCAACTGTAGAGCCTTTCCTTCACTACAAAAGACTGAAACAACCTAGCCCTTAACCATAGAACTACAATGATGATTATTTTTCGATATAGCATTACATCCCTTTTTATAGTATTAAATTATTACAAAACCATGGTCGAAACACCATGGGCTCCATAAGACAAGATAGTCTAACCGAAAAATTGTTACAAAAATGAGGGGCTTCGACCCACCCCGAAGCCTCTTAGATACTACACGGTATATCCAAATGTTGTGTTGCACGATATACTTCCCGCTATGCTCCTCAAAATGTAGAGACTTGGCCAAGATATAGGCCAAGTTAGGTTGCACCCAATAGGCTCCCAACGCTCACATGTGACTCGTCTTGAGTCACTTAGCTACTTTGCCCTTTGATATTTGTTGCTATGTTGTTATAGGCATTGTTGAAATTTTGTAGCACCTCTTTGACCTACTTCTCCGGATTTTCGACTTCTTCCAATATTTACTGTGTGACTAGTCATGTAGTCTTCTTCAATGCTACCTCTTCCTGTTCTCGAAGCTCCTGGAGCTTCCCATCCACCTGCTGTGAGAACTGGAGAGCCTAATCCTGCCAAGGTTGAGTTCTCTCTGTCAAAGTTTGTTCTTCCTTCTTGAGCTCTTCAATATGATTCTGAAGTGCCTTGCCTTCACTAATACTTGCGAGCTTCTGCGAAACTAGAAATTTCTTAGCTACTGTCTTTATTTCGTCCATTTGCTTCTTCTTTTCCTGGATATCTTCCTCAATATTTTGTACATTTGGATCTTCCTGCAATGAAGTCAAAATCTGCAAGATATCTTCCAATAATTTTATGCACTCAGCCACTGTCCTGGAGATGCCTGTCACTGTAGTCTTCAAGTTGATCTCCCTTTTTTCCCGTAATTTTGGTGGCGTGGTTGGCTACAACTTTATTTGCAGCTCACTGATCTTGAGCTCATACTCAAACTATACTTTTGCAACCTTCTTCTTGGACTCCTTGACTACAAGTTCGAGCTTTGCAACCTTGTCTTCTACAAGTTACTCCTCGCTAACATCCATGTCTGAAACTTCTTTGCAAGTGGCTTTGACCACTTCTTTCATCTTATGTTGTTGATGTTATGCCTGGTCCTTTTCCTTGATTTCCTGGTCGAGTTGTTTCTTCGGCGCGGCTCCCTCTTGTTCTACATGAATATTTAATTTTGATTTGTGTTTCTCCTGCTCCTTTATCTCATTTACAATACCTTGATGCATATCATTCAATACCGCAATTTTCAACGTGATAATGTTCATAGTCACCTTGCCCCAATTTTTCACTTTCTTCTTTTCTTTAGCTGTGTAGAACTACAGAGCTCCAACACGTATCTGCATGATCCTCATCCAAAATGTTGTTTTTATCAATCTCTCTGGTTAGAGTGGCTGGCTTACATGTGTTGGTTTTCTAGTTGTCTATGCAAAAAGCTTTAGTTCTCCAATGCATTGTTCAATAGCTTTCAGTAGTGTGTCGTAGCAGTCCTCGATTTTGTCCCATTATTCCTTCGCCACTTCTTGAAAATTTTCCCCAATTTTGTCTATTTCCCTGTCAATGAGGACCAATGGAATTACGCCTTTCGACTTATCTACCTTCTTCTTCTTCTTACTCCTTGGGGAAAATTCGTTATGCATATTTATTTTTCCTTTGTCTGTCATTGTCTTTTCCTTTTCCTATCCGTCACATCCAAGGTGATATGGCTGACCCTCGTCATGCTCTTACTCCTGATCTTACTCTTTCTCTTGTTTTTCCTTGTCTTTTCTGCTCGGGCCTCCATGGTCTGATGTTTCTTCATCTGTCTGATTACCCTCTGCCTCCTCCTCCACCACAGTCATCCATTTTGGAGGCCATTGTTGTATTAATGTAGAAATATCATCTTCAGTGACTAAGTATGGCAGAGGATGCCATGTCTTCATTGTATCCTTTCGGGCCGGTACATAAATTTTATGGAAGTTCACCTTAAAAATCACAACTACATTATATTTTCGGTACAGTCTTGGTGACTTCTGAGGATGTTGGTTCATCGCCATATGTAGATCCATGTGGTACAATACAAAGAAAACTTGGTTCTCCTATGCTCTCGATTTCTCAGTAGTATGCCACAATAAGGCATACAGTGCTGCTTCTCACACATCTTCGTCTATCGAAGGAAACTCTGAGCCCTCTGGATCCTTCCATGCCAACATTGCAATTATCAAAATCAGCCATTCATAGTGAAAGCTTGAACCTTTCTCCTGAGCTTTGCGAAAAACCTCCAAAAATTCTCTACACGAATACCCAACACTACTGTACTAGACCCTGTTGTTGCAGTGTGCAACTAGTGAAACTATTGTTGTGGGGACTTCATTAGCTCATCATTTCCGCATTATATTTCCAGCCAAGATATGCACAACAAAGACTAATTCATGGTCCTTGACTAAATTTACATCGTAGCTAATTAGGTGCTCAATTTTATGCTCAAAATAAGTTCTCTCAGATTGTCTTGGAACCTGCATGATGACGTAGTGGTCAACGTTCTGAATTGGGCGCACTTCGTTGCACGAAAAATGGTCACTGTATACTCATAGAAACGTGATCTATTCATTTACAGAAAGAGGCAAATTTTCAAAAAAAAATGGTCAGACAGGGAGCCCAGTCATCTGTCTATACTGTTTACATGGCAGCTGACTGGGTTGGTCAATTTCTTCTCTATCGAATGGTAGGATTCCACTTGGCAGCATTTTGTTGATCTGAAATGGTGGTTGGTTGGTAATTAATGTTTGGGTTGGTGATGGTCCAATGGGAAGAGGACATGTGGCTCAGCTTGAGACTGCCATGTGACCCCCCCAAGTTGAAATGTGTGGTAAAAGTTTTTTTTAAGGACTAGGCGAAGGTCGGGGTTCAACCATGTGACTTCCCCCACAACACACGTAACACATACCACCTCTGCTAGTATTTAGTTCTTACCATAATACGGAGCAGGATTATATTTGTTTTAAATCTATTGTTACAACGGGGGAAAAGAGGGGCTAGCCTCGGTCCATAGGACCACCTCCCAGGACCACCAGGGGGAGCTCCAGGCTAAGTAGAGTTTAAACCTTAATTATGATTTGTTTAACCTTAAGCATGTTTTGTTAGTGCTAATCAAAATGTAAATGTAGATTAACTTAAGTTTTGGATTAGTGCGTTAAGTGCGCTTAATTAATGCACTAAATACCACTTAAAATTAAATGCGGATTAACTAGGCGGACCTCTAGATTTGGTGGAAACTATCAGTTTTAGAAGCAGTTAACTAGTTTAGGGCCGGATTTAGTGGGATAAATTGAAGAGGCCATAATTTTTGCAATTTTCAACCAATTCGGGCTTATAAAGAGGCTATATAGCCATTTTGAGCTATTATGGAATCATTGGAGCATGTTACAGGAGAAAAGAAGCATTGTACACAATTCAATTTGAAAATTTGAGCATAATATAGAGGCCCAAGCCATGGAAGATGAACCAAGGAGATGTAACCCAAGAAGGGTGAACTCCTTCATCAAATACTTATGTTAATGTTATGTATGGTGATGTTCTATACATTTATTGTTGTTTTTCAACTTTTTTTTTATGTTAAATTTCTCTCTAAATTGACATGAAAAACACTCATGGGACTTGATAATTTGCAAGAAAATCTGAATCCTTAAGCACACACAAGACACTTTTTTATAAAATATGAAAGGGGAATTATATGAGCATTACCAACATCCTCCATTCAGATCAATAGCCTCACTTTCCCATGACCAATTTGATGTTCTCCTTCCTTTTTTTTGATACTAATTGTCTTTATCCTTACCCACTGTAACTCTTCGGCAGGTATGGTAATCTGGTAATTCTCAATATTAGCATGCCATCAATGTGGATCCTTTTCCCTATCTAAAGTCATCTATTTTGCAGCATCATGACAAATTTTCTTACGCAAGTAGTGTTGGGTATACTTTGGCCAAAATGCACCACATTCAACATGTTCAACAAACCAAACTACTCCAACCCTCTCACCCATTAAGTGCCTCCAATCTTGTCACTCCTCTCTCTAGATAGTGGAGCAACCTTAAGTCTGATATTTGGTTCAGCCATTGAAGTTTGAATCTGAAAATTCGGCTGTGGGATTCTTCATAGCAATTCGCCCTCAAATGGAACTTTCTATGGCAACAATGGTGTGAATGTGCCGTACTTCGCATCTTTGGATTCCTTCACCGGTTTATCATCCGGTTTCCTAGGTGGAAAGTATGGTTGTAGTGGAAACAAAATTGGTGCGCCCCTTATTTCCATCTATTGTTATTTTGCTTCCTCTTCACTATCTTCGATAGGTTGGGGTTCTAGTTGTGGTTTGACATGTTTCTTATATTTATTCTTCTTTGTTCTTGCTTCCTTATTTTTATTTTTTTGGTGGTGATCTTCGGTGCGAGAGAGGTGATGTTGCGGTTAATGGGGATGTTGTGGGTGCAAAATATGGTGTTGTAGCCTCCATGATAACTTTTATACTTCCCTCCTTAAAGATACGGATGAGCTATTTGTTGTTAATATGGGAGCACAAGTGCTACAATTTCTCAATACTTAGCGGTTTTTGTGCTCTTAGACAGCAAAGTGCAAAAATGTTGGCGGGACGTGGTTTTTGGTAGTGAGCATTATATTATAACCCCATCTTTAGATTAAATATTTCTAAGATTTTTTTCATTAACTGCATATCTCTTCTTGGATCTTTGCCAACCTGTCCACATAAATTCATTTTTATGCTCCTCCAATAGGAAGTTTCCCTTTTAACGATCATATTTTTCCAGCAAACTTTGACGCACCCTATATTATGATGAAAAATCCTTCTTACATCATGGATTTTGCAAACTCTGACATAATCAAAACTGTAGCAAAGAAAAATCCTTTTTCAAAGCTCTCTTTCTACATAATTTTTTATAGTCGAGTGCCCACTTTCAACTGTAGGTGGAATTAATATTTTCCTCCTTTTTCTTCTTCGGTGCAATGTTATAGGGGCAGGGTCGTCTTGGTACAACTTCAACCTACTTCCATTTACAATTCCCCTAATCAATTCTCCATTCAACTTATCCAGTTGAACTGCGTCTCAATCAGTAATATGCTTTATAATATATGGTACTAACCAATCTCTTATAAATTTTCTTGGAAATTTTACAACTTATTGTCATAAATAAGGAAAAGGTATTGTACCTTGAACTTCTTTTGTTTGATATGTCTATCATGTCCATCCTTCTCTCTTTCTTTTTGCACATGCTGATGGGATCCTGATATAAATTTGTCTTCTTCCAAAGCAACCATCTGTGACATCCTTTCCTACATTGTTTCAGGGTATGCCATATCTGTGAAGGTTGAAAACCTCAAGCTAGGCGCAATATAATTCATGGGCATCACAAATTTTTGTCCATATTCCATAAAAAAGGGTGTCTGACCTGTCAACTACTTACATGTGGTCATGTAAGCTAACAATGTAGCTGGAAAACTGAAATCGTAGTAATATATGTTGACATTTCATACTTTGGTGAGCACAGTTTCCAATATCTTATTAAATGCCTCCACGATCCCATCGGCATGAGGGTGATAATGGGTACTCTTTTGGTGATATACTTGGAAGTCCTCAATCAATTCTTTGATAGTCATATTTAGGAAATGTGTGCCTTGGTCACTCATTAATATCTTTGGACAGCAAAATATAGAAAATATATATTAAAAGATAAAATTTGTTGCAATGTCTCCATTGTAGTTCCTTAATGTTTGTGCTTTGAACCATATTTTCAATTAATCAGTTGTAGTTGTTATGTACCTCGCACCAGTCTTCTTTCCAAGTGGGTTGATTGGTCCAACAAAATCAATAGCCCATTTGTCAAAATCCTGGAATGTCACTTGTGGAACTAATGGCATCTCATCTCTTCTAGAGGGCTTCCCTGTTCTTTGAAACACATCACATGCTCTAGAATACTCCTTTGCATCCTTATGTAGTGTGGGACACTACAATACTGCTCTAAAGATCTTCTACGCAATAGCCTTTCCTGCATAATGTCCACCAATTGCGCCTCCCTGAGCTTCTGCTAGAATCATTAACCTTCCATGCTCAGGAACATATCTGCATAGTATCTCATTTGGTCCCATATTATATAATTTTCCTACTATGAAGGAAAATTCAATTTACTTAACCACTAGTTCTTTCTTTTGTTGCATATTATATTCTAAAGGAGCCTTCCCTGGGGTCGAAAAGTGAATAATTTCTGCAAAGTGGTCATCTGATACTCTAATTGCAAATAACTATGCATCAAGGAGATGATCTTATATGCTAGTTGTTTCTTCTCTTGTTTCCAATGTTGACAGATGGCCAGGTTCTGCATTCAACCTTCCTAGTTTAACAACAACTCCAAAGTCATACTCCTAAAATACTTCAATGCACAAGGATCTATAAACATATTAAAATATGATCCCATCAAATAATGTCTAAGTTTCTGCAGAGCATACACCATAACTATACCTTCTCTTTATGTGGTAATCTAATTATTCTCAGTTGTAGACAACTTCTCTAGGATGGCTTATTTCTCCTTCACCAAGTTGTGTCAACAACGCTCGTAAATATATGCAATAAGCATAAACATGAACATGGAATTTATCATTCCAGTCAGGGAATACTAGAATAGAAGAAATTACCATATTCTATTTTAGTATGTCGAGGCTCTTTTGGAATTATTCATCCTACTGAAAAGTCACATCTTTCTTCAACAATTTCTCCATTGGCACAGTGATTTGCGCATACCCCTTAACGATTTTTTTGTAGTATCATGTATGTCCCAATATAGTGTTCAACTGTCTTACGGTCTTAGGTGGATCCAAGTTCACAGTGACAACAATATTCTCACGGTCCACCATAAGTCCTTAATTACAAACAACATGTCCCAACAATATAACAAAAGGTACACAGACTATGCACTTCTTCAGATTTAAAGAGATTTGATGTAGTCTACAAGTGTCAAGCATAAGCCTTAATCTCCCAACATGTTTTTCCAACAATCCAAATACTGTCCATTCATCAAAATATACCTCGATTTTTTTTTGAATGTACTCCTTAAAGTTGCAACCACCACTCTAGAAAACATGGAAGGGGCATTCTTCAACCCAAAAGGCATCACTGTATACTGATATGAGCACCATTTTGTCACAAATGGGATCATATTTCGGTCATCAAGTGTAATTCTGATATGATGATATTATGAAAATCCATCTATAAATGAATAGGCTTCCTGGCCTCCTACATTATCCAATACTTAATCTATGAAATGGGTAGGAAAACTATCATGTAAGCATGCATCATTCAATTTCCTTAGGTCCACACATATTCTAATATCTCATTTTGTTTTCTTTTTCTGCACTACCATATGACTTACCCATTACGAGTCTTCGATAGGTTCAATCATGCCCGTTGCTATAATATTATCAAGTTCTAGCTTCAGTTTCTCCTTGTACTTTGGGTTTAACCTATAAGTTTGTTTCTTGACTGGATTCACATCAAGTTTCAGGAGAATTTTCATGACTCCCAAAACTCCTTATATCCCCTTCATATTTGAAAATTTAGTGGGAAACAGTTCTTCATATCCATGTAGTAATTATGTGATTTTTCCGACTGTCTCCTCATCCTAGTAATCTCCTACTATTGCAAACTTGGGTTGTTCTTCTGCACGAATGTTCACCTTCTTGGCCTTCAATGTTTTTGTGATATATGACATCTCTATATTTGGTCCATGCACTTCGCGGTGCCCTTTTGATTCTACTATGTCAATGTTTCAGGGGTATTCTTCTTCTTCTCCAGTAATGTTATCAAATTATTGTGCAGAATATATTTGCGCAACCCAATTAGGTTTCTTCCATGTCAGTGTGGCTACACCTTCAAAGATATTCTCTTTTACTATCTGCGGGGTCAATTCTATGTTTGGACATTCATCCTAAAAGCTGAATGTTAGTATAAACCCATCAACCAAGTCTTCCCAATTCATAGTACCATTTACACTAGTAGAAAATGATGAAATTAGTGACTAGGTGACTAAAAATTCTAGTCACCACAATTATTTCAAGTGAATTACCGCTAAATTTGAGCAATTTTAAGTGACCGAACTACAATTACTAACTTAAACGACTAATTTAGTCTAGGGATAAAATATATAACTAGATAATAAGTGACTAAACTAAAGTCCACCATCTTAAATGACTAATTTAATCCAGGATTAAAATATATGAGTAGATAATAAGTGAAAAAATTAATAATGATTAACGTAAATGACTATATAGTCCAAGGATAAAAATATGATAAAAAAAAAGTATATAAATTAGTCATTTATGTCAATAATTTTCAAGTGTGTCACTCCATAAATGGAAAAATGCAATTTTGATACCGAAGTGTTACATTTCACTAGAGGGGTCTCTAAATCCATCTGCAGTGTTAGAATTTAGAGACAAAGGGTTCTCTGAATCCATCTAGAATGTCAAAATTTTGAATCCCCTTTCTTCTCCAAAGTTTAACACCCTAGATAAATTCATAGACCCCATTCTTTGAATCAATTTCCAATGTTAAATTTAGAGACAAAGGGGTCTCTGAATCCATCTGCAGTGTTAAAATTCAGAGACGCTCATCCACAATGTTAAAATTTAGATACCCTCATTTGCAATGTTAAAATTCAAGTAAATGGATTCAATGAAACCCTTAAAGGGGTCTGTTAGGACCCTGTAATGTACCTTTTTGATCATACACTTTGCTATCATTCCATCCTTTTCCAGTCCATATTTAAAGTCTATATTATCACTTTAATCTATTATTCCAAAGGTATATAATGTTTCTTCTCTTTACTATATGTTTAACTTGCTTTACATGTAATTTTACATTACTTTCATACTTAGCTATTAATCGGAAATATATAGTTGCTAAAATAGTTTGAAGACTGTAGTTAATTCATCGTTGCTGTCTGAAGACGACATTGCTGAAATAGTCCAAACAGTAAGCAAATCCCGTTGCTGAAATAACCCATGATTTGCGATGCTGAAACAATATTTCAGGTACGAAAGCAACAAGAAAGGATAATTAAGGGAGTTGTTACACTGGCCACAACAACTGCACCTCGAAGCTAGCACCATCATAACCATTATAACAACATCTTTCCTATGGAAGAACAAAATATCCTATTCCAGCACCGAAGATTAGATCAGGTTAAGAATATGATTTGTATGATGCAATCAAATGTGTAATAGATGTCTCCTCTTTAAATAGAGGAGACATTAGCATTAGAGAACATTACAGATAACAGGAAGTTTAGCTGAAAGGGAATTATAAAGAAGCAACATGGATCTTTTTTGTAATATGTTACATTTGACAAATGAATAAAATATTGTTATGAGAATTTCTTCTTAATTCCTTTTTCTGGGGAATCTTGTGAGAAGGAAGGGGCCCACCTTCCTCACAAGATTCACCCATTAATTTTTGTAGTGTGTTAATTGTTATTTTCCTTTACACCTTGTTAAAACTCCGTTTTGCTGAAATCATTTATGCGTTATTGAAACTCTGTTATCTATTGCTGAAACTCTGTTTCCATTGATTATCGCATTGTTTTCATGTAATTCATTCCTAGATAATCGTTGATTAATTCAATTGGTAATCTTGTTTACAGAATGAGTTTGTGAAAGCGTGGTAGTCAGAAATAGGTGCTGAAGATTCTTATTTGGGGAATAGGGTCATGTTCTCTGTTATAGCATAATTGGTCTTTTCTTCTGCAGATTGGTTTCTTTTCCTAGATTGTTGTTTTCTTAATGTAATCCAGGATTCTTCTGATAATTTTCTGCAATAGAAAGATTGCTTTTGCTTTAACTCAAAGTAGAACTTCAGTTTGTTTGAAGCAAGGTGTGATTAGTGTGATTTTTACTACAACCTTTCATTGCTTTTGAGATTGAGCATATACAGTGTGGAATTGCCTTTGAAATAAACAAACTTCCCTGGGTTGACAATTTATGTAGCACTTGATTGTTTAGATTAATAAGCAATTAAAGTGACCAACATTTTGGCGCCGTTGCCAGGGAAGGAAATTATAAGTTTCAAAAGAATTGATGCTTTTCTTTCAGATGTGCAGATTGCATGAGAGGATGCGGAGCCCAAAAGAAAACTAGCCCTACAGGTGGCAAGGGTAAAGGAAGGGGAGGAAGAAAAAAATTTATTAACGAGATCATATCAAAATCTGAACCTTCTCAGAGGCTAAGCTCTCGAAGGCCAAAGCCTCAAATTCCCCTCAATCGAACTACAAAACAAAAGAAATTGTGAGCCCTGAAAACGTTGAGGAACCAGCAAAAAATGTTGAGGAGCCAGCAGAGCCGGTAGAAAGCATTGAAGAGCCAGTAGAAAGTGTTGAAGAGCCAATAGAAAACGTTGAGGAACCAGCAGAAAACATTAAGGAGCCAGTAGAAAACATTGAAAATCGAGCAAGTGCAGTAGGAGATCAAGCAATGGAGGGGAACAATGAAGGATTCTTCGGCGGAGGACAAGTAGATCCTGAAGGAGAGGGAAAAGATGAGAATTATCTCTCTACCTTGGGATTCCCTATTGGTGATCTCCCTAGAGGAGAACCCCCCATGAAGAATATCCCACTTTCAGCTTTACCTAACTTTCATGGTTTATCTTCTAAAGATCCTGATGAATTTTTTTTCGAGTTTGAAATATTATGCAGAAGTTACGATTACATTAGCAATGCCCAAAAATTGAAGCTATTTCTAGCAACATTAAAAGGAAACGCACTAAGGTGGTTCATGAGTCTTGGAGGCCATGTAATCACAACTTGGGATCAGATGAAACATAAATTTTTGCTCAAATATCAAGACTACTGCCGGACGAGAGAAAAAAGAGAGGAACTATTTAAGATGGTACAGAAGGAGGACGAAAATCTGGAGGAATTTGTGGAAAGACTACAATATAACTTGTAGAGATCCAATCATCCCGATGTAAGTAAAGATACTCTTAAAACAATATTATTAAAAGGAGTAAGGGATGACTGTTTAGATATGCTAACTATGCTTGGTAAAGGGGACATATCTAAAGAATCATATGATGAAATTGTTAACCTCTATAAAATATGTTCAAGAAGAGCTGCAAGGAACAGGTCAAACAACAAGGTTACCACATATTCAAGAGTTCAAAAATCAGCCATTGGAGGAGAAACAAGAGCTGAAATAGGTAATTTACTTGAGGAATTTAAAACTGAAATGTTAAGTTCTTTTTCTTCACAGATTGACACCTTGCAGGTTAAGAAGAAACAAGCCGAAGCAGAAGCGGCTTTGTCTGTCTTTTGCCCCAAATGCAGAGATAAACACCCACTAAGGGAATGCCCATTGGACAAGGTGCCAATTTGCACCCTTTGTGAAAAGGATCATGAAACTCAACAATGCCCTTCTTTACCAGGAATAAAAGCAACATTGCAACCAATTGAAGAAGAAGCTGAAGCGGTCTATCTGTTGACACAGAGAAGGCAATGGCAGCCGCGACGACAAGGTATGAACTCTAATATGACATTTACATCTTCTAATCATTGGAACAATTATCCTTCTTTTAGTCAAGAAAATTACCCTCCCTTTAATCAAATGCAATACCCGCCCTTCAATCAAATGAATTACCCACCCATGCAACAAACAAACCCTCCCTTTGTAGACCCAGAAATGTGGACTCCTTGGCCTCCACAACAACAATCTTACTTTAAGCAATGGAATCCAAATTGGAGGGGTCAACAACTCCCATTTCCAAATCAATTTCCTCAACTTCAACAACCACTCCCCTACCATTAGGTGCTCCACCGAATAATCAAATGATCAGACCCCAGCTACCTATACAACCAAACCCTAACCCAAATAATAAAGCTGTGCAGGTTATTGATATTCAGAACCAACCTATACTTCTTGTTTTCCCTGTACAATGCAATGATATTCATTTACGATCTGGGAAAATAGTTGAACCTATTCTTGATGACATTCCTCTTCTGATTCTGGTAAGGAAGAGACAGAAAAACATGACTCACATGAAGAGGTACAACCACCCTCTAATAAGGGTACTGGAATAGCAGAACCACCATTCCCTGAGCGTTTAGCTTTACTAAAATGCCTGAGCCACCTGCTTTCAATCTTCTGGGGGAATTACAGAATCTTTATGTTAAAATTCCACTCTTACAAGCACTAAGAGATGTACCAATTTATGCCAGAACTATGAGAGATATTTGTGTTAAGAAATCCAATAGGAAAGCTAAAGATCCCCTTACAGTTCATGTTATGGGTGATCTATCTGCATTAATGTCTAGTAAATCTCCTCCAGTTAAATATGGTGATCCCGACCATCCTACTGTCACAGTGAAAATTGGAAAAACAATAATTCCTCGAGTTTTGGTAGATTTAGGTGCTGCTATAAATATTATGACTCTTGAAACTTCACAACTGTTATAGTTGAAGAACGTAATTAGAGATACACCAACCATTCTAGAGTTAGCTGACCATTCTACAATCAAACCTGAAGGAGTTATTGAAGACCTAATCATCTCAGTTGAATCCTGGAATTACCCAGCTGACTTTGTGGTGTTACAGACTAAAACAAAGTTGGGGGGACATCCTCTAATTTTGGGAAGGCCCTGGTTAGCCACAGCCGATGCCTTTATCAGCTGTAGATCTGGTTCAATGAAAATTTCCAATGGATATGAAACCAAGCAGCTTACTCTCTACCCTCATGCTACACCCATGATTAATAATGATAATTCTGTATGGATGGACTATGATGATCATGCTACTCAACCTATTTTGACTATCAGACAAGATTTAAGCCTTAAAGATACCGCTGAGGATGAGGTAATTAATAATTTTATTTGTGAACCCTCCTCTGTGACTCCAGAAACACGTAATCAGCTGGCTGCACATTTGAAATCAGATACCTAGGAAAAGCTTAAATCTAAATATCTACCTCAAACATCAACCACCATCTCTTCTAAAAGTATACCAGTAGAAATTGAACCTAGAAAAACACTGAACATAAACCCCAACTTGACAGTTGCTGAAACACAACAATTAATGAAGTTACTTCTTGAAAATAAGGAACCATTCGCATGGGACTATATAGACATGAAGGGAATCTCTCCTGAATTATGTACTCATCATATCTATATCAAGGAAGGTTGTCGACCAATTTGTCAACCTCAACGACGAATGAACCCTAATTTAAGGGAAATTGTTAAAGAGGAACTTCAAAAATTGCTTAATGCAGGGTTTATATATCCTATATCTGATAGTGAATGGGTTTCCCCGTTGGTAATAGTTCCTAAGAAAAATGGGAAATGGAGAGTGTGTGTAGATTATAGAGCCTTAAATAAAGCCACTCAAAAAGATCACTTTCCTTTACCATTCATTGATCAGGTGTTAGATAGCTTGTCAGGGAAGAAATTCTTCTCCTTTTTAGATGGGTTTAGTGGGTATAATCAAATCAAAATTGCACCCCAAGACCAAGATAAGACCACTTTTACTAGTCCTTGGGGAACTTTTGCTTATAGAGTTCTCCCATTTGGACTATGTAATGCACCAACAACCTTTCAAAGAGCAGTTATAGGAATCTTTTCTGATATGCTTAATGACTCTATGGAAATATTTATGGATGACTTTACCCCTTATGGTGTGTCTTTTGAGGATGCATTACATAATCTTGAGAAAGTACTTAAACGATGTGTACAAGCTCACCTTTCCTTAAGTATCGAAAAATTTCATATGATAATGAGTGAAGGAGTAGTACTTGGAAATTTTATTTCATCTCAAGGAATTCAGGTAGATCCATCCAAAATACAAGTCATTTAGAACCTTCCTATTCATATAACACAAACAAATGTGAGAAGTTTCTTAGGACATGCAGGATATTACACGAGATTTATTAAATTTTTTTCCAAAATAGCTTCTCCTTTGTTTGTGTTACTTATGAAAAATGTTGAATTCAAGTGGACTAATCTTTGCCAGGAAGAATTTGTTGAACTCAAGCATTAGTTATCTACAACTCCTATTTTAAGGGGACCTGATTGGGCACTTCCCTTTCATATATCCTTTGATGCTTCAGATACTGCAATTGGAGCTGTCTTTGGACAAGAGGAAAACCATATTCCTTATGCTATCTACTTCATTGGTAAGAATATGACTCCTGCTGAGCTTAAGTACACAGTTACTGAAAAGGAATTTTTAGCAGTCATTTATGCTATTAATAAATTTCGACGTTACATTACTGGTTACTCTAATTTTGTCCATACTGACCACTCGACTATTAAGTATTTAATGAACAAATATGTCACAAATGCTCGAGTCACCAAATGGTTACTGTTATTACAAGAATTTGATATTACAATTGTAGATCAACCAGGAAAAAAAAATGTAGTTGCTGATTTTATTTCTCGGTTAAAAGCTGATGATAATACTCCAGTAGATGATTCCTTTCCTGATGAACATTTATTTGCAGTATCTGCTCACTCACCATGGTATGCAGACATTGCCAATTATCTGGTTGCAGGGAAGTTACCATCACACCTATCCCATCGAGAGAAAAGAAAAATCATTCAACAAAGTGCTCGGTATAGCTGGATAAGTGGGTGTCTTATCTACACAAGACTTGATCATGAAATCTGAAGATGCATTAGAGAAGATGAGGCTTATGATGTACTAAAAGCTTGTCATGATGGCCCTTGCGGAGGGAATTTTGCTGATAAGACAACGGCACATAAAATTATTAGGATGGGTTATTATTGGCCCTCACTCTTTAAAGATGCAAAGAAATACGTCCGGGCTTGTGATAGCTGTCAGAGAATGAATCAACCTAATCATAGAGATGAAATGCCATTAAACCCCCAGGTAATACTTGAACCATTTGAAATATGGGCCTTAGACTTTGTAGGACCCATTAATCCTCCATCCAACCAAAGAGTTTATATATTGGTCTGCACATATTATATGAATAAATGGGTGGAGGATAAAGCACTCCTTAGAGCAAATGAAGAAGCTGTCCTAACTTTCCTATTTGAAGAGATCTTTGTTATATTTGGAGTGCCTAGAGAGCTAGTTACAAATGGAGGACCTCCTTTCACTTCTGATGGTGTTAAAGCCACCCTTCAAAAATATCATATTCATCATAGAATGACTACACCATACCACCCCCAAGTCAATGGACAGGTGGAAAGTACAAACAAAGTAATAGAAGCCATTCTAACAAAAATAGTGAAGGAAAACATGAAGGATTGGTCTCAAAGGCTCCCTGAAGTGCTATGGGCTTACAGAACTACCTGGAGAAATACTACAGGATTCCCCCCCTATGAATTGGTTTATGGTAAAAGTGTTGTTTTTCCTGTGGAATTTGAAATTAAAACCTTAAGGACTGCTTTAGCTGTTAACCTTGATTTGACTGATGCATAGACAGCCAGGTTGTAGCAGCTTCATGAATTGGATGAAAAAATATTAGATGCCATTCATCAGACAACTCTGATCCAACAACAGAGAAAAAAATGGCATGATAAAATCATCAAGCATAAGAAATTCCAAAAATGTAATTGGGCTTTATTGTATGATTCTCGGTTTGAAAACTTCCAAGGGAAGCTACATACAAGATGGCTAGGACCGTATGAAATAGATACTATTTTTCCGAATGGAAAGTAAGGCTCTTACAAATTGATGACTCTAAAACACCGTTATTAGTAAATGGTCATCGACTCTGTCTGTACCAGCACCCCATTTCCAAAGAATATTTTAAGGCCACTTGCATGGCAGATTCACATTATCTCTTTTTAGGGGAGTCTCCTGCCCCTCATTGCATTTAATTTTTCTGAATTGTATTTTTAGCACTAGAATTAGATTTTTTAACTAATAATCCCTGTCAAGATCTGGCATGTTACAATTCGTTATTTTGCAGATTCTCGATTCAGGAAAGGCTTACTAAGAAAGGACAATCTCAGTACAAGCAGATCCAAGTTTCATTTTGTGAAGCATTGCTCCTCTTACTTCAATCCATTCATAGTTCATTCCCCATATTCTAGTTTTCTTCCAACATTCCATCATTCATCCCCCCTCATTTCTTTTCCCCTTTTCATGTCATTTTCCCTTTTTCCCATTGCTGAAACAACACACTTCAGCAATATTTTTCCCTTTTTCCTATTGCTGAAACAACACTCTTTAGCAACATTTTCCCTATTTTTCCCATTGTTGAAACAACACTCTTCAGCAACATTCTCCCTATTTTTCCCATTGTTGAAACACCACTCTTCAGCAACACTTTAACCACTTTTCCCGTTGCTGAAACACCATTTTTCTTCAAAGACATGACCATGCAGCATTTCTCGTCATGAAATTATCTTCTTTAGTTCTTTCATTTTCACTTCTCTTATTTCTCATGCTAATTCTATCCTTTCACTGCCTTCTCCTATGATTAAATAGACTTCTAATATAATCTCCCTCATGTTTCAAAAATCTTCCAAATTTTCTTTCATATGAGCAAGCACTATATTTTTTGAAGTGCGAATTAAAGGTAAACATGAGGTATGTAAATTTTATATGTAAGTACAATTAAAATATGGTTAAACGAGAATATTTCGTTTATTATTACCACAATCCCCACACACTTAAAGTTATCATTTCAGCCATAGTTGGGGGGAATATCAAAAATATACTCAATCATTTCACAACAAGTCGATTACCATCATTTTTCTTACTTATTACCTCGTCTCTTCACCATCATTCGATGTTCTCATTCATAAAACTTAGTTTGTTCGAGTGTGGTAACTTGGCTCTTTGATTTTGAATTTTACCAAAGCTGATTAGCTATGGGAGGACCTGCTATTTGAAATGAACCTGCCATGATAAACCTGCTCGAATTATACCCAGAGGCATACCAGATTTTTCAGCAAGCAGGCTGGGTAGGATATTTTCAGAGGCTTCAAGAATTTGATCCACAACAGATTCTTGAATTTGCACGGAATCTTCAGGAATATCATTCTATAGTTCAAGGAGTTTGGATTCCAGTCTCAGAGGGTGACATAGCACAGTTTTTGGGCCTCCCTGCCACTGGAATTCGATGGTTCAGTAGGAAACATATCATTCTTAATGCACAACAGGATTTTCTCCTGCCAGGAGAACAAGTTGAGCCTAAAGGCCAGGGTGTCCGACTCAACTCATTGCCGCCTCCTTGGGCGAAAGTTGCAGAGTTGGTAAACATTACCTCACATGTGAAGACTGCTACTAAGTAGTTTACCACCATGATTTTGTCTTGTTAAATCATTTACGAAATGGTATACTGTTGAACATTCCTTATTATTACTTGGATGTCTTAGAAACATGTCGCATTATTGTAGACAGGTAAAATTCCCTCTCCTTTCCCTCACCCATCACCGTCTCATCCAGTTATTAATCCGAAAAGTTTTTGCTCAAAAAAACCCTCCCTTAAACAATCTACCCATAGACCCTCAGCAAGCTGCTGAAAATCCTCAGGAAATTGCTGAAAATCCCCAAGAACAGCAACCAAAAAACACCCCTGATCCTCCAGAGGTTCCACCAGCAGAACCAGTTGATCCAATTCCCCCTCCTACCATACCAAGTTCATCCCACAATTTGGCAGAATCATCTGATCCTACTATTCATATCTCTAGTGATGATTCTCAAACAGATAACCCCTCCTCCTCTTCTTGCAAAAGATAAAGGCAAACCACGACCGTATTTCTACCAAAAAGACGAATGAAGGCCTCAACCAAAGCAACCACTACTTCTGATAACCCTTCCCCTCAGAAAAAAGCCACTCATAAAAGAAAGTGAACTACTACTTTTCCTGCCCTTTTACCTAGAAGACGAATGAGGGCATCAACTGAAGCAGCCACCATTTCCACTACCCTAGACTCTCCACCCATTATTTTAAAAGCCCATACACCACCACAACCCCAAATCTCGGAATCTTTACCTATCTCACCCAGGGGCACTTAAACACAAGAACCAGATGCCCAAGGTACTGTGACATCATTTTCTTCAAAACAAGTAGCTCTCACACAAGAACCAACTACTCATTCAGTAGCTGTCACGCAAGAACCAGCTATAGTTGCCACACAAGAACCAACTACAGCTGAAACACAAGAACCAACTACAGCTGAAACACAAGAACCAACTACTAATGTACAAGAACTAGATGCCCAGGATGCTACACATCACGTAGCTATTACACAAGAACTAGCTACTCATTTAGTAGCTCCTACACAAGAACCAGTTACTGAGACTGTGACTGTTACACAAAGCCCAGTCACCATGGCTTCCCTCTTACAAGAAAATGAGTTTTTAAAATCAGAACTGGAAGCCTATGACAAGGAGCTTAATTTTTAAACCCTAGCTCACGCAGAATTCATGGCAGAGAAAAACAAAGAAAATGATCAGTATAAAGAATACATGTGCAGCCAATGTGGGAATATTTATCATCAAGCGGGATATAAAGTAGTTCAAGTCCCAATGCCGGGAGCATCTACGTCTTCTGCAGTCAAAGAGGAATTCCCTACTGTTACACAAGAACCAGTAGGGCCTTCAAAAATTCCAGAAAAGGAACCTAATTTGCAAGTACCCTGCCCTACTGTAACTGTTAAATCTGAAATTTTTGTTTCTTCTACTTAGACTATACCTCAGCCCACCACTTGCAATGCTGAAACACAAACTGAACCATGGCATGAGTTGGAAATAATGAACAAGTGGAGGAAAGAGTATGCCATTTCGCAAGAAAAAATCTTGCAGGAGCATAAATCACTTTGGCAGAACCACATATACTCAAACCGAGAGGCTTTGGAGCAAACACTCCAACAATCACGCACTCACAAGAAGAAGAATAAAGAGTTAAAAAGCAAATTTTTCCTGATGTTTGATTTCGTACAAAAACTATTGGCTGCTAGAAAAACATATTTGAATTTCTCTCTTTTCCTTGCAGAACACCTTGCATTCTTTCAGATAAAAGCAATCAAAGATGGAAGATCCCATAAGGTGTTTAAATATGAATATTTTGTGAAAACTTTTGCAGAGGCCTATACTAGTGACCAACATTTATTGTGTGAATTATACCTTCATAATGAAGCCATTCCTGAGGACAGAAGTTGTAATCTTAATCCTCTTGTTGGTGACATCCAGATTCGGGCATTTGCCTCCTTCCTTGCCAACCAGATTACGTGGCAGACTGCTTTTCTAGCGGCCAGGCATAATGAACATAACCGTCTCCTTTGGATACGTCCAGAACCACAGAATCCTGTCACCTTTGTTGTAGAATACTATCAATTTTTGAAGAAACCAGGGATGATTCAACACATGCGGCAACTATAGGCAACAGTACTCCAGGACTGCCAACACTTTATTAAGGCCAAAGAAACTGCTGCCTTAAGAGAAAATAACATGTTTTGTCAACAATATTCTAAGGAAAATCAGGAGTATAATCCTTTCAGTCCTACTAATCTTGAAACAACAATCTCGAGGGTACCAGACTACATCAAGTGTGTTCAGCAATATGCTAAAAAATGGATAGGGTATCACTTTAATTTTCCTATTCTGTGGATGCCAACAGAGGAATATCATGCTCATCATAGGTTGGCCAAAAAGGATGAAGCAGTAGCTTGGCAAAAGCTAAAAAATGTGCAAGGGTTCAGAACTTCAACAAATAGTACCTTCTATAGCTACTGCATAAGTAACTTGCACGCCAAGAGCCAGTATCCAAATTCTGATTCAGATTAAAGTTGCCTAAGGAAATGCAACCTTTTTAGTTGGGGGGGATGTTAGGACCCTGTAATGTACCTTTTTTATCATACAATTTGCTATCATTCCATCCTTTTCTAGTCAATATTTAAAGTATATATTATCACTTTAATCTATTTTTCCAAAGGTATATAACATTTCTTCTCTTTACTATATGTTTAACTTGTTTTACATGTAATTTTACACTATTTTCATACTTAGCCATTAATCATAAATATATAGTTGCTAAAACAGTTTGAAGACTGCAGTTAATTCATCATTGCTGTCTGAAGACCGCATTGCTGAAACAGTCCAAACAGTACGCAAATCCCGTTGCTGAAACAACCCATGATTTGCGTTGCTGAAACATTATTTCAGGTACGACAGCAATAAGAAAGGATAATTAAGGGAGATGTTACACTGGCCACAACAACTGCACCTCAAAGCTAGCACCATCATAACCATTGTAACAACATCTTTGCTATGGAAGAACAGAATATCCTATTCCAGCATAGAACATCAGATCATGTTAAGAATAGGATTTGTATGATGTAATCAAATGTGTAATAGATGTCTCCTCTTTAAATAGAGGAGACATCAACATTAAAGAACATTACAGATAACGGGAAGTTTAGCTGAAAGGGAATTACAGAGAAGGAACATGGATTATTTTTGTAATATGTTACATTTGACAGATGAATAAAAGATTTTTCTGAGCATTTCTTCTTAATCCCTTTCCTCACAAGATTCACCCATTAATTTATGTAGTGTGTTAATTGTTATTTTCCTTTACGCCTTGTTAAAACTATGTTTTGATGAAATCATTTATGCATTATTGAAACTCTGTTATCTATTGCTAAAACTCTGTTTCCATTGATTTTCACATTGTTTTTATGTAATTCATTCCTAGGTAATCGTTGATTAATTCAATTGGTAATCTTGTTTACAGAATGAGTTTGTGAAAGCATGGTAGTCAGAAACATGTGCTAAAGATTCTTATTTGGGGAATAGGGTCCTGTTCTCTGTTATAGCATAATTGGTCTTTTCTTCTGCAGATTGGTTTCTTTTCCTAGATTGTTGTTTTCTTAATGTAATCTAGGATTCTTCTGATAATTGTCTGCAATAGAAAGATTTCTTTTGCTGTAACTCAAAGTAAAACTTCAGTTTGTTTGAAGCAAGCTGTAATTAGTGTGATTTTTACTACAACCTTTCATTTCTTTTGAGATTGAGCATATATTGTGTGTGATTGTCTTTGAAATAAACATACTTCCGTGTGTTGACAATTTATGTAGCACTTGATTGTTTAAATTAATAAACAATTAAAGTGACCAACAGGGTCCATTGATCCATCTATAATGCTAACATTATAACACTTTTATATAATCACTAATAAGCAAACATAGAAGTCACAATTAAAATGATTAACCACAAAACATATATATATATATATATATATATATATATATATATATATGGGGTTCTTCTCAATGACCACCACATTTTCACTCTAATTTAGTTTTTAACAATTCAATATATAAATATACATAGAATGAGAACATGTGTGTATCAATGTGGAATAAACACATGAACATAGGTAATTGGTCATTTTTTACTATTATTAACATATGGTGTTGGTGAGGCTATAACAAAGCCCTCTTTGTTTCCTTCCCTCCATATTTTTTAGTGATCACAAATTTGTTTTATTTTTCATTTTAAATTTCCCTCTACACATTTAAATTTATTTTCCATTTTAAATTTACCTCTACACATTTACTTATTTGGTGGGAGCTTCAACATTCCATAGTTTTAATGTATTTTTGGACTATCATTGTTTCATTGGAGAATAAGTAGCTATCTGGACTTTGTCCTACTCGAGGCTAAGGTGAAGCTTATCATCCAAAATGTTGACTTCATTTATTACGTTTCAAATCTAGTGTCATTATTTTGAATGTAGTACAACGCTCTTTAATGGTCTTTAATGTGTGGTGTTAAAATTTAAAGGCAAAGACCTCTTTGAGTCTATGTGCAATATTAAAATTTAGAAACCAAAAAATCCTCTAAATTCATAAGTAATCTTAAAATTTAAATAAATAGATTACATTCCCTTTTGTATGAATCCATCTATAATAATAAATTTATAACAATTTTATCCAACATAAAATATAGTTTAAAATAAAAAATATTTGTACAAGAGGGATAAGAAAGAGAGTTCAAACAAATGGGTTTAAGAATCAATAAGTATCAATAAGAATTTGTTCCTTCATCATGTCTAATATTTTAATGTTGGGCCTGCTAAAATAATTTGTTCTTTTTTGTTTTCCAATATAATCTAATGTTGGTTGTGCTAAAATAATTTGTTCATTTTTTTTTACAGTCTAGTATTTGAATGTTGAGTGGGCTTAAATAATGGTTTTAATTTTGTTTTACAGTCTAATATTTTAATTTTGGGCACGCTTTTTTTTACATTCTAATAAATTTTAATGTTGAGTGCGTTTTTTTTGA
>JAXQQM020077350.1:0-14646 GCA_034641835.2 Pinus albicaulis
TTATGTTGGGTGTGGAGCCCGATTATCTTGTTTACTTTGTATCACATCATTGGACCCCTGTACCTTAAAAGGGGCGGCAACGCCGCCCGTAATTAATCACTGCCATCGGGGGTCCAGGGGGGCCGGCAGCACTTTTCGGAGCCCCCCCCTGGCGAGGGTTCGGGGGCAGCACCCCCGAAGCTAAAAAAAAATGTAAAATTGCCTTGTAAAAGTATAGTAATTTCTAGTCAATCTGGGTCATTCATTAGGCAAATGATCTGATGGTAGAAGTTATGTTTATATTAGGGTTTTTTGCCCTAGAAGGCAACCCCATTGTATATATGAGGGCATTGTATTGTGGCTGTGCATTATGTGTGTATTCTCGGAGCGAGAAACAGAGAGGGAGACTATGAGAGAGAACAGAGGATATTACAGCGGATCTGCTGTAGGTTTTGTCTCTTCATTTTTGCTGGATAATAGAAAGGAAGGACTGGCTGTTCAGGGTGGACGTAGCCCAAACTGGGTGAACCACGTATATCTGTGTCTCTCTATTTTTATGTGTTTTTTGTGATTTTATTTTCCGCATATTTTATGTGTTTCATTGCTCCGTAATATATAATTTTCTAACGGCCAGTATCGGGCGCGGAAAGGTATGTTTGGCTTACATAAACTCGCCGAAGGAAAAGAAGGGTTGTTTGGTTCGAAGTGGGAGCAATGGTCGACGATGGTAAGTTTAGGAATTAGAAATTTAACGTGCAAAACTTCCCACGCGGAAAGATACGGAAGATGGAAGATTATGTGTATTCATGCTGTGTCGAGAAGATCTATACTATAGGTGAGCGAAAAAACAAAGGCGGCCATGACAGACGCGGAATGGAACATTCTCGATAGAAAGGCACTCGGAACAGTACGGTTGTGTCTTGCGGCGACAGTCACCTTCAATATTTCAAAGGAAACAACAACAGAGGGTTTGATGCAGATGTTGGCGAAACTATATGAAAAACCCTCGGCCTCAAACAAGGTATTTCTTATGAAACGACTATTTAATATGAATATGTCGGAAGGTGGATCTGTTGTAGACCATTTAAATGAATTTAATACAGTTACCAGTCAGTTAAGTTCTGTAGGGGTAAACTTTGATGATGAAGTTAGAGCTCTGTTATTCTTGTGCTCATTTCCAGAGAGTTGGAATGGTTTATTAATGGCCATTAGTAACTCTGTCTCTGGATCTAGTACTTTAAAGTTTGATGATGTTGTCGGTGCTATCCTTAGCGAGGAAATGCGACGGAAAAGCTCCGGTGAGACATCGAGTAATGCTTTGAGTGCAGAGTCTAGGGGAAGAAGAATGGAAAGAGGAAAGAGCTCGGGATATCGCAGTAAATCAAGGAAAGGAAGATCCAAGTCCAGATCGGGGATAGTGTGCTGGAATTGTGGAAAGAAAGGACACCTAAAGAAAGACTGTAGATCTCGGAAGGGAAAAGAAGGAGACACACAGCAAGAAAAAAATCATGAAGCAAATGTGACAGGTGATGTGTTACAAGATGATTTGATTCTTTCTTTCGAAAATGTTACTGATTCTTGGGTTGTAGATTCAGGGGCTTCATTCCATGCCACACCTGATAAGAAATATTTTCATGAATATGTTCAAGGAGATTTTGGACAAGTTCGTTTGGGTGATGATAAACCCTGTAAAATTGTTGGAATGGGTAAAGTTCTTGTAAAACAACAGAATGGAAACCAATGGCTACTAAATGAGGTAAGGCATGTTCCAGATCTGAAGAAAAATCTGATTTCAACAGGGCAGTTAGGCGGTGAAGGTTGTGTGACAACTTTCACAGATAAAACTTGGAAGGTCACCAAAGGAGCCCTGGTAATAGCAAAAGGCGAAAAGGTTGGTACATTGTATTTATGCAATGGTATTTCTAACTCTGTTAATGATTTAACTTCCAAAGGAGCAGATGCAGCATTATGGCATCATAGGCTCGGACACATGAGTGAGAAGGGGATGAAGATTCTTCACTCAAGAAATTTGTTGCCAGGTTTAAAGAATGTTGATTTGGATTTCTGTGAAAATTGCATTTATGGAAAACAAAAGAGAGTCAGATTTCTCAGAGTTGGGAAAGAAAAGAAGAGCGAAAAATTGGAGCTTGTGCATACAGATGTATGGGGACCTGCTCAGGTATCATCTCTCGGTGGCTCTTGTTATTATGTTACTTTATTGATGATGCAACTAGAAAAACATGGATTTATTGTATTCAGAATAAATCTGATGTATTTGATACTTTCAAGAAATGGAAAGCTTTGGTTGAGATTGAGACAGGAAAGAAGTTGAAGTGTCTCAGATCAGACAATGGAGGTGAGTATTGCAGAAAAGAGTTTGATAGGTATTGTTCAGAGCATGGAATTCGTAGAGAGAAGACAGTTCCAAGAACACCACAAGAAAATGGTGTGTCAGAAAGGATGAACAGAACAATCATGGAGTGTCCAAGGTGCATGAGATTGCATGCATGATTGCCTTTACAATTTTGGGCAGATGTTGTAGATACTGTTTTTTATATAATAAACAGAGGACCTTCAAGTTCCTTGGATGGTGGTATTCCAGAGGAAGCATGGACCGGAAAAAAGGTAAACTACTCCTTTTTAAAGCCTTTTGGTTGTGAGGCCTTTGTCCATATTAATAAAGAAAATAGAACAAAGCTTGAGGCAAAATCAAAGAAATGTACCTTTATTGGATATGGTGCTAATGATTTTGGTTATCACTTATATGATTATGAAAGTCACAAAATCATTAGGAGCAGAGACGTAATATTCAATGAAAAGGTCTTGTATAAGAATCAACTGCAGGAAAAGAAACGGGAAAACGAAAGCAAGGAATACGCGGTTCTTGATGAGATAACTGAAAAATTAAAGGTGCCTGAAAATAATAATAATCAACAACCACAACAGCAGCAACCACCACAACAGCAACAAGCACCTCAAACACCTGAAAGTGGTGTTAGAAGATCTACCAGGATTAGTAGACCCCCTGAACGATACTCTCCTTTATTATATTATTTATTGTTGACTGATTCTGGTGAACCTGAATGTTATGAAGAAGAAATGTAGGTTTAAAGCAGGAAGAAGTGGGAGCTAGCCATGGAAGAAGAGATGGACTCCTTAATGCATAACCAGACTTGGGACTTAGTCAGGTTGCCAGCAGGTAAAACTACATTGCAAAATAAATGGGTTTATAGGCTAAAGGAAGAAGATGGAGGAAAACAGAGGTACAAAGCTAGACTTGTGGTGAAGGGGTTTGCACAGAAGAAAGGTATTGATTTTGATGAAATATTTTCTCCTGTTGTTAAAATGAATTCAATCAGAATTTTTTTAAGTCTTGTAGCAGCGGAAGATTTACATCTTGAACAGTTAGATGTAAAGACAACATTTCTCCATGGAGATTTGGAGGAAGAGATATACATGCAGCAACCAGAAGGATATGAGGTAAAAGGGAAAGAAAAATTGGTGTGCAGGTTAAAGAAGAGCTTGTATGGCTTAAAACAGGCTCCAAAGTAGTGGTATCTAAAATTTGACAAGTTTATGTCTGAACAAGGTTATACTAGATGTCACTCTGATCATTGTGTTTATCTAAAAAGGAAAAATGATGGCAGCTATATTATATTGTTATTGTATGTAGATGACATGCTTGTTGCGGGATCTAACATGCAGGAAATAAATGTGCTCAAAATAAAATTGGAAAATTCATTTTCAATGAAGGATTTGGGAGCTGCAAAACAAATCCTTGGTATGAGGATAACTAGAGACAGGAAAAATCGCAAATTAACACTGTCTCAGAATGAGTACATAGAAAAGGTTTTGAAAAGATTTAATATGCAGAATGCAAAACCAGTTAGTACACCTTTTGCTAGCCATTTCAAACTTAGTAAGGAGATGTGCCCTAAGACCCAAGAAGACATGGATTATATGTCTAAAGTTCCATATGCATCAGCAATTGGAAGCTTAATGTATGCAATGGTCTGCACAATGCCTGATATTACACATGCAATGGGAGTTGTAAGCAGGTACATGAACAATCCAGGAAAAGAACATTGGATGGCAGTAAAATGAATTCTCAGATATTTGAGAGGTACCACAAATCAAGCATTATGCTTTGGTGGTTCAAACGTTTCTCTACAAGGATATGTTGATGCAGATATGGCAGGTGACAGAGATAACAGGAGGAGCACTACAGGATATGTATTTACTGTAGGTGGAACAGCTGTCAGTTGGGTTTCAAAAATCCAAAGTGTTGTTTCACTTTCAACAACAGAAGCCAAGTATGTTGCTGCTACAGAGGCTAGTAAAGAAATGATTTGGTTACAAAGGTTTATGGATGAATTGAGTAAGAAGCATGATATGGGCACACTATACAGTGATATCAGTATTCATCTTGCACATAAAGAACTTCATTTCTAATTCAAGGACTAACGCTTACACATCTCAAGTACCGTTTCATACGGTCAGTATTGGAAGATGGAGAGTTGAAGCTGGAAAAGATACACACTAGCCAGAATCCTGCAGATATGCTAACAAAAGTTGTAACCAGGGAGAAACTGAGAACATGCTCAGTTTCAATTGGTCTTCAAGGATGACGATGAAGATGAGAAACAACCAGGTCCAAAGAGGAGTCATTGTCCAGCAAATGAAGCAGCGGTGGAATTGCTACAATCAGTCTCCAAGTGGGAGATTGTTGGGTGTGGAGCCTGATTATCTTGTTTACTTTGTATCACAGCGTTGGACCCCTGTACCTTAAAAGGGGCGGCAACGCCGCCCCTAAGTAGTCAATATTCGCACGCGGGGGTCCGGGCGGCATCACTTTTCGGGCCCCCCGGCGGCGGGGTTCGGGGGGAAACCCGCCGAAGCTAAAAACGGATGTAAAATTGCCTTGTAAAAGTATAGTAATTTCTAGTCAATCTGGGCCGTTCATTAGGCAAATGATCTGACGGTAGAAGTTATGTTTAGATTAGGGTTTTTTGCCCTAGAAGGCAACCCCCTTGTATATATGGGGGCATTGTGTTCGGTGGCACGTGTGTGTATTCTCGGACGAGAACCCGGAGAGAGCGCGAGGAGAGAACGAGAGGATATTCTGACGTGTGGTTCTGTTTGTGAAGTTTGTCTCTTCATTTTTGCTCGATAATAGAAAGGAAGGACTGGCTGTTCGGGGTGGACGTAGCCCAAACTGGGTGAACCACGTATATCTGTGTCTCTCTGGTTTTATGTGTTTTGTGTGCTTGTATTTTCCGCATATTTATGTGTTGCATTGCTCCATAATATTTATTTTTCTAACAACTGGTATCAGAGCCGAAGGTATATTTGGCTGATAAACTCGCAGGAAAGAAGGGTTCCTGGTTCGAGTGGGAGCAATGGTGGACGATGGTAAGTTTAGGGTCGAGAAATTTAACGGCCAAAACTTCCCGCTGTGGAAGATGCAAATGGAATATTATATGTATCAGAAATATCTATACCTACCATTGAGCGGAAAAACAAAGAAGCCGGCGGCCATGACAGACACAGAATGGAACATTCTCGATAGAAAGGCACTCGGAACAATACGGTTGTGTCTTGCGGCATCAGTCGCCTTCAATATTTCAAAGGAAACAACAACAGAGGGTTTGATGCAGACGTTGGCGAAACTATATGAAAAACCCTCGGCCTCAAACAAGGTATTTATTATGAAACGACTGTTTAATATGAAGATGTCAGAAGGTGGATCTGTTGCAGACCATTTAAATGAATTTAATACAGTTACCAGTCAGTTAAGTTAGCGAGGTAAACTTTAAACGATGAAGTTGAAGCTGTTACTGTGGTGCTATCGACCGGAAGTTGGAATGGTTTAGTAATGGCCATTAATAACTTCATCTCTTGGATCTAGTACTTTAAGTTTGATATGCATTTTGGTCTTATCCTTGAGGAAATGCGACGGAAAATACGAATGAGACATCGGGTAATGCTTTAAGTGCGGAAGTTTAGGGAAGAAAAAGAATGGAAAGAGGAAGAGCTCGGGAGGATATCGCAGTAAATCAAGGAAAGGCAGATCCAAGTCTAGATCGGGGATAGTGTGCTGGAATTGCAGAAAGAAAGGACACCTAAAGAAAGACTGTAGATCTCGGAAGGGAAAAGAAGGAGACACACAGCAAGAAAACAATCATGAAGCAAATGTGACACGTGATGTGTTACAAGATGCTTTGATTCTTTCTTTCGAAAATGTTACTGATTCTTGGGTTGTAGATTCAGGGGCTTCATTCCATGCCACACCTGATAAGAAATATTTTCATGACTATGTTCAAAGAGATTTTGGACAAGTTCGTTTGGGTGATGATAAACCCTGCAAAATTGTTGGAATGGGTAAATTTCTTGTAAAACAACAGAATGGAAACCAATGGCTACTAAAGGAGGTAAGGCATGTTCCAGATCTGAAGAAAAATCTGATTTCAACAGGGCAGTTAGGCAGTGAAGGTTGTGTGACAACTTTCACGGATAAAACTTGGAAGGTCACCAAAGGAGCCCTGGTAATAGCAAAAGGCGAAAAGGTTGGTACATTGTATTTATGCAATGGTATTTCTAACTCTGTTAATGCTTTAACTTCCAAAGGAGCAGATGCAGCATTATGGCATCATGGGCTCGGACACATGAGTGAGAAGGGAATGAAGATTCTTCACTCAAGAAATTTGTTGCCAGGTTTGAAGAATGTTGATTTGGATTTCTGTGAGAATTGCATTTATGGAAAACAGAAGAGAGTCAGATTTCTCAGAGTTGGGAAAGAAAAGAAGAGAAAAAAATTAGAGCTTGTGCATACAGATGTATGGGGACCTGCTCAGGTATCATCTCTCAGTGGCTCTCGTTATTATGTTACTTTTATTGATGATGCAACTAGAAAAACATGGATTTATTGTATTCAAAATAAATCTGATGTATTTGATACTTTCAAGAAATGGAAAGCTTTGGTTGAGATTGAGGCAGGAAAGAAGTTGAAGTGTCTCAGATCAGACAATGGAGGTGAATATTGCAGCAAAGAGTTTGATAGGTACTGTTCAGAGCATGGAATTCGTAGAGAGAAAACAGTTCCAAGAACACCACAAGAAAATGGTGTGTCAGAAAGGATGAACAGAACAATCATGGAGCGTGCAAGGTGCATGAGATTGCATGCAGGATTGCCTTTACAATTTTGGGCAGATGCTGTAGATACTGCTGTTTATATAATAAACAGAGGGCCTTCAAGTTCCTTGGATGGTGGTATTCCAGAGGAAGCATGGACAGGTAAAAAGGTAAACTACTCTTTTTTAAAGCCTTTTGGTTGTGAGGCCTTTGTCCATATTAATAAAAAAAATAGAACAAAGCTTGAGGCAAAATCAAAGAAATGTACCTTTATTGGATATGGTGCTAATGATTTTGGTTATCGCTTATATGATTATGAAAATCACAAAATCATTAGGAGCATAGATGTAATATTCAATGAAAAGGTCTTGTATAAGAATCAGTTGCAGGAAAAGAAACAGGAAAAAGAAAGCAAGGAATACGTGGTTCTTGATGAGATAACTGAAAAAGTAAAGGTGCCTGAAAATAATAATAATCAACAACCACAGCAGCAGCAACCACCACAACAGCAACAGGCACCTCAAACACCTGAAAGTGGTGTTAGAAGATCTACCAGGATAAGTAGACCCCCTGCACGATACTCTCCTTCATTATATTATTTATTGCTGACTGATTCTGGTGAACCTGAATGTTATGAAGAAGCAATGCAGGTTGAAAGTAGGAAGAAGTGGGAGCTAGCCATGGAAGAAGAGATTGACTCCTTAATGCATAACCAGACTTGGGACTTAGTCAGGTTGCCTGCAGGTAAAACTACATTGCAGAATAAATGGGTTTACAGGCTGAAGGAAGAAGATGGAGGAAAAAAGAGGTACAAAGATAGACTTGTGGTGAAGGGGTTTGCACAGAAGAAAGGTATTGATTTTGATGAAATATTTTCTGTTGTTGTTAAGATGACTTCAATCAGAACTATTTTAAGTCTTGTAGCAGCGAAAGATTTACATCTTGAACAGTTAGATGTAAAGACAACATTTCTCCATGGAGATTTGGAGGAAGAGATCTATATGCAGCAACTAGAAGGATATGAGGTCAAAGGGAAAGAAAAATTAGTGTGCAGGTTAAAGAAGAGCTTGTATGGCTTAAAACAGGCTCCAAGACAGTGGTATCTAAAATTTGACAAGTTTATGTCTGAACAAGGTTATACTAGATGTCACTCTGATCATTGTGTTTATCTGAAAAAGAAAAATGATGACAACTATATTATATTGTTATTGTATGTAGATGACATGCTTGTTGCAGGGTCTAACATGCAGGAAATAAATGTGCTCAAAGAAAATTGGCATATGATGTTTGCAATGAAGGATTTGGGAGGCTGTAGCAAACAAATCCTTGCAGTATGAGGATAACTAGAGGAAAGCTGAGGAGGAAAAATCACAAATTAACATTGTCTCAATATGAGTACATACAAAAGGTGTCGAAAAGATTTAATATGCAGAATGAAAAACCATTTAGTACACCTTTCTCTAGCCATTTCAAACTTAGTGAGGAGATGTGCCCCAATACCCAGAATATAATGGATTATGTCTAAAGTTCCATATGAAAATATAATAAGATTCGGAAGCTTAATGTGTATGAAATAGATGCCCTTGTAGAACTGATATTGCATGTATATGGAGTTGTAGCGAGTACATGAACAATCCGGAAAAGAACAATTTGGATAGCGTTAAAATGGTTACGAGATATTATCTTGTACCACAAATCTAGAAAGCATTATGCTTTGGTGGTTCAAACATTTCTCTACGGGGAGATGTTGTGATGCGAATATAGCAAGTAGCCAGAGATAACAGGAGGAGCACTACAAGATATGTATTTACTGTAGGTGGAACAACTGTTAGTTGGGTTTCAAAATCCAAAGTGTTGTTGCACTTTCAACAACAGAAGCAGAGTATGTTGCTGCTACAGAGGCTAGTAAAGAAATGATTTGGTTACAAAGGTTTATGGATGAATTGGGTAAGAAGCATGATATGGGCACACTATACAGTGATAGACAAAGTGCTATTCATCTTGCAAAGAACTCAGCATTTCATTCCAGGACTAAACACATACATCTCAAGTACCATTTCATACGGTCAGTATTGGAAGATGGAGAGTTGAAGGTGGAAAAGATACACACTAGCCAGAATTCTGCAGATATGCTAACAAAAGTTGTGACAACAGTAAGAACATGCTCGGTTCAATTGGTCTTCAAGGATGACGATGAGATTGTGACGAGGTCAAATAGAGTCACTTTGTCTGACAAATGAAACGGTGGAGTTGCTGAGTCTCAGTGGGATGTTGTTGGGTGTGGAGCACGATTATCTTGATTTGCTATGTCACGACATTGGACCCATGCACAGCAAGGCGGCAACACCGCTGTCCACAGTGTTTAGTGGGGGTCCGGTAATTGCTGAGCCCCACTGGTAAGGCCAGGCAATTCTGAAATGCATGAGATGTAAAATTTCCTTGTAAAAGTATACTAATTTCTAGTCAATCTAGGTCGTTCATTAGGCAAATGATCTGACGGTAGAATTTATGTTTAGATTAGGGTTTTTTTCCCTAGAAGGCAACCCCCTTGTATATATTAGGGCATTGTATTGCGGCTGTGCATTATGTGTGTATTGTTGGAGCAAGAAACAGAGAGGGAGACTGTGAGAGAGAACATAGGATATTACAGCAGATCTGCTGTAGGTTTTGTCTCTTCATTTTTGCTGGATAATAGAAAGGAAGGACTAGCTGTTCGGGGTGGACGCGCGCGGGTGGAGCAAAATATATATGTGTCTCTACGGTTTTATGTGTTTGTGTGCTTGTATTTTCTGCATATTTTATGTGTTGCATTGCTCCATAATATATAATTTTCTAACAACTAGTATCGGAGCCGAAGGTATATTTGGCTGATAAACTCGCAGGAAAGAAGGGTTCCTGGTTCGAGTGGGAGCAATGGTGGACGATGGTAAGTTTAGGGTTGAGAAATTTAACGGCCAAAACTTCCCGCTATGGAAAATACAGATGGAAGATTATCTGTATCAGAGATATCTATACCTACCATTGAGCGGAAAAACAAAGAAGCCGGCGGCCATGACAGACGCAGAATGGAACATTCTTGATAGAAAGGCACTCAGAACAATACGGTTGTGTCTTGCAGCGTCAGTCGCCTTCAATATTTCAAACGAAAAAACAACAGAGGGTTTGATGCAGACGTTGGCGAAACTATATGAAAAACCCTCGGCCTCAAACAAGGTATTTCTTATGAAACGACTATTTAATATGAAGATGTCAGAAGGTGGATCTGTTGCAGACCATTAAATGAATTTAATACAATTACCAGTCAGTTAAGTTCTGTAGGGGTAAACTTTGACGATGAAGTTAGAGCTCTGTTACTCTTGTGCTCATTGCCAGAGAGTTGGAATGGCGACATTTTCTTAACCTTGTATTCAGATACTCCATCTCAGATCTAGTATAACAAGTTTGTTGATGATGATGTTATTGGTGCTATCCTTAGGGAAATGCGAAAATGCTCCGGTGAGACATATCGGTGACGGATTTGAGTGCGAGTACGGGGAAGAAGAATGGAAAGAGGAAAAAAGGAAACTCGGGATATCGCGATAAATCAAGAAGAGCGGTCAACCGAGTCAAATCGGGGATAGTGTCTTTTTGGAATTGCGAAGAAAGGACACCTAAAGAAGAAGCATAGATCTCGGAAGGGAAAAGAAGGAGACACACGACAAGAAAACAATCATGAAGAAAATGTGACAGGTGATGTGTTACAAGATTCTTTGATTCTTTCTTGAGAAAATGTTACTAATTCTTGGGTTGTATATTCAGGGGCTTCATTCCATGCCACACCTGATAAGAAATATTTTCATGACTATGTTCAAGGAGATTTTGGACAAGTTCGTTTGGGTGATGATAAACCATGTAAAATTGTTGGAATGGGTAAAGTTCTTGTAAAACAACAGAATGGAAACCAATGGCTACTAAAGGAGGTAAGGCATGTTCCAGATTTGAAGAAAAATCTGATTTCAACAGGGCAGTTAGGCAGTGAAGGTTGTGTGACAACTTTCACAGATAAAACTTGGAAGGTCACCAAAGGAGCACTGGTAATAGAAAAAGGTGAAAAGGTTGGTACATTGTATTTATGCAATGGTATTTCTAACTCTGTTAATGCTTTAACTTCCAAAGGAGCAGATGCAGCATTATGGCATCATAGGCTCGGACACATGAGTGAGAAGGGAATGAAGATTATTCACTCAAGAAATTTGTTGCCAGGTTTGAAAAATGTTGATTTGGATTTCTGTGAGAATTGCATTTACGGAAAACAAAAGAGAGTCAGATTTCTCAGAGTTGGGAAAGAAAATAAGAGCGAAAAATTGGAGCTTGTGCATACAAATGTATGGGGACCTCCTCAGGTATCATCTCTCGGTGGCTCTCGTTATTATGTTACTTTTATTGATGATGCAACTAGAAAAACATGGATTTATTGTATTCAGAATAAATCTGATGTATTTGATACTTTCAAGAAATGGAAATCTTTGGTTGAGATTGAGACAGGAAAGAAGTTGAAGTGTCTCAGATTAGACAATGGAGGTGAATATTGCATCAAAGAGTTTGATAGGTACTGTTCAGAGCATGGAATTCGTAGAGAGAAGACAGTTCCAAGAACACCACAAGAAAATGGTGTGTCAGAAAGGATGAACAGAATAATCATGGAGCGTGCAAGGTGCATGAGATTGCATGCAGGATTGCCTTTACAATTTTGGGCAGATGTTGTAGATACTGTTGTTTATCTAATAAACAGAGGGCCTTCAAGTTCCTTGGACGGTTGTATTCCAGAGGAAGCATGGACAGGTAAAAATGTAAACTACTCTTTTTTAAAGCCTTTTTGTTGTGAGGCCTTTGTCCATATTAATAAAGAAAATAGAACAAAGCTTGAGGCAAAATCAAAGAAATGTACCTTTATTGGATATGGTGCTAATGATTTTGGTTATCGCTTATATGATTATGAAAATCACAAAATCATTAGGAGCAGAGATGTAATATTCAATGAAAAGGTCTTGTATAGGAATCAGTTGCAGGAAAAGAAACAGGAAAAAGAAAGCAAGGAATACATGGTTCTTGATGAGATAACTGAAAAAGTAAAGGTGCCTGAAAATAATAATAATCAACAACCACAGCAGCAGCAACCACCACAACAGCAACAGGCACCTCAAACACCTGAAAGTGGTGTTAGAAGATCTACCGGGATAAGTAGACCCCCTGAACGATACTCTCCTTCATTATATTATTTATTGTTGACTGATTCTGGTGAACCTGAATGTTATGAAGAAGCAATGCAGGTTGAAAGTAGGAAGAAGTGGGAGCTAACCATGGAAGAAGAGATGGACTCCTTAATGCATAACCAGACTTGGGACTTAGTCAGGTTGCCTGCAGGTAAAACTACATTGCAGAATAAATGGGTTTATAGGCTGAAGGAAGAAGATGGAGGAAAACAGAGGTACAAAGATAGACTTGTGGTGAAGGGGTTTGCACAAAAGAAAGGTATTGATTTTGATGAAATATTTTCTCCTGTTGTTAAGATGAATTCAATCAGAACTATCTTAAGTCTTGTAGCAGCAGAAGATTTACATCTAGAACAGTTAGATGTAAAGACAACATTTCTCCATGGAGATTTGGAGGAAGAGATATACATGCAGCAACCTGAAGGATATGAGGTAAAAGGGAAAGAAAAATTGGTGTGCAGGTTAAAGAAGAGCTTGTATGGCTTAAAACAGGCTCCAAGGCAGTGGTATCTAAAATTTGACAATTTTATGTCTGAACAAGGTTATACTAGATGTCACTCTGATCATTGTGTTTATCTAAAAAGGAAAAATGATGGCAGCTATATTATATTGTTATTGTATGTAGATGACATGCTTGTTGCAGGATCTAAGATGCAAGAAATAAATGTGCTCAAAATAAAATTGGCAAATTCATTTGCAATGAAGGATTTGGGAGCTGCAAAACAAAGCCTTGGTATGAGGATAACTAGAGACAGGAAAAATCGTAAATTAACATTGTCTCAAAATGAGTACATAGAAAAGGTGTTGAAAAGATTTAATATGCACAATGCAAAACCAGTTAGTACACCTTTTGCTAGCCATTTCAAACTTAGTAAGGAGATGTGCCCAAAGACCCAAGAAGACATGGATTATATGTCTAAAGTTCCATATGCATCAGAAGTTGGAAGCTTAATGTATGCAATGGTCTGCACAAGGCATGATATTGCACATGCAGTGGGAGTTGTAAGCAGGTACATGAATAATCCAGGAAAAGAACATTGGATGGCAGTAAAATGGATTCTCAGATATTTGAGAGGTACCACAAATCAAGCATTATGCTTTGGTGGTTCAAACATTGCTCTACGGGGATATGTTGATGCAGATATGGTAGGTGACAGAGATAACAGGAGGAGCACTACAGGATATGTATTTACTGTAGGTGGAATAGCTGTCAGTTGGGTTTCAAAAATTCAAAGTGTTGTTGCACTTTCAACAATAGAAGCAGAGTATGTTGCTGCTACAGAGGCTAGTAAAGAAATGATTTGGTTACAAAGGTTTATGGATGAATTGGGTAAGAAGCATGATATGGGCACACTATACAGTGATAGCCAAAGTGTTATTCATCTTGCAAAGAACTCAGCATTTCATTCAAGGACTAAACACATACATCTCAAGTACCATTTCATACGGTCAGTATTGGAAGATGGAGAGTTGAAGCTGGAAAAGATACACACTAGCCAGAATCCTGCAGATATGCTAACAAAAGTTGTAACCAGGGAGAAACTGAGAACATGCTCAGTTTCAATTGGTCTTCAAGGATGACGATGAAGATGAGAAATAACCAGGTCCAAATAGGAGTCATTTTCCAGCAAATGAAGCAGCGGTGGAGTTGCTACAATCAGTCTCCAAGTGGGAGATTGTTGGGTGTGGAGCCTGATTATCTTGTTTACTTTGTATCACAGCATTGGACCCCTGTACCTTAAAAGGGGCGGCAACGCCGCCCATAATTAATCGCTGCCGTGGGGGGTCCAAGGGGGGGCGGCAGCATTTTTTGGAGCCCCCCCTTGGCGGGGGTTCGGGGGCAGCACCCCCGGAGCTAAAAATAGATGTAAAATTGCCTTGTAAAAGTATAGTAATTTCTAGTCAATCTGGGCCGTTCATTAGGCAAATGATCTGACGGTATAAGTTATGTTTAGATTAGGGTTTTTTGCCCTAGAAGGAAACCCCCTTGTATATATGAGGGCATTGTATTGCGGTTGTGCATTATGTGTGTATTCTCGGAGCGAGAAGCAGAGAGGGAGACTGTGAGAGAGAACAGAGGATATTACAACGGATCTGTTGTAGGTTTTGTCTCTTCATTTTTGCTGGATAATAGAAAGGAAGGACTGGCTGTTCGAGGTGGACGTAGCCCAAACTGGGTGAACCACGTATATCTGTGTCTCTCTGGTTTTATGTGTTTTGTGTGCTTGTATTTTCTGCATATTTTATGTGTTGCATTGCTCCATAATATATAATTTTCTAACAT
>JAXQQM020061417.1:0-49075 GCA_034641835.2 Pinus albicaulis
AAGATATTGAAGAATCAAATTTAGGTTCTGTCTCCTCTCTTAAAATCCTATAGACAACATTAATCTCATAGCTTAATATAACCACCATCATCATCATCATCATTTAAATTATATATATATAATCCACCTAAATATTTAGCACCATATAACAATAAAAATAAAAATACAAAATTAACTTGAAATTTTTAATATTCCATTTTAAATCATACAAAACTAAATCAAAGAATTATGTTTCTTGTATCATGCATTGTTGAACATAATATAAATGGCTGATATGCTTTAATTTTTGTTTAATCTGCCCTATGTGCACTAGGCCGAAGAAAAAATCAAAGAATATTTGGCACTACCTCGTAATTGATCAACCTGCACTTCTCTGAAGTGTTATTTTTATTCTTTAAGCGTATAAAAATGTATTTTAAGCTCTGATGTACCAATAAAGTACATTGCGCAGAGTTTGTTAATTTAGATGTTGCAAACACAGTTGTTCACAAATCCAGAAAACTTTGCATTGTACAACAGTCTGCCAAATTTTGGCTTTTTTTGTTAGCTGGTTTGGAGATCACAGAGTAATAAATATGGTATATTGTTAATTCAGAACCATATAAATTCATTAACATACTGTTACGTATCCAACAAACGATGACATCAAAATTCTATCTCCTTGGAGGTTGTTATTTCTGTTGGAATCTGGAAATTGCGGTTTCTCCCATGCCAAAAATGCAACTTAACAGTTTGTCCAGATCGTCAAAAATGCAACCCTAACCATAACGACAAATCATCGTTCAGATATCTCAAATTTGTAATTTACAGGAATTCCGACAGAGACAAAACATTAATTATCCCAGATGCAGTGCTGATACATGACACAGTGAGTTTCTTGGGATTCGTTTCAAGTTTGAGCATGTATGGGAGTCCATTAACGCATTCTGATTGCTGTCTCCTTTGTCAATTAGAAAAAAGAACGCTGATTTTGAATCTGTTATTGGGACCAGAGATCCATACGATGACACCGTGCCCTAGCAGCCTCACTGTTGACCTGAAAAAAGAAGAATACATATTATAATACAAATTAGACTTGAAAGGACCAGGATCCATATTTTGTCGACTGAGTGGCAGACTCGTGCAGTGCTCGGCAGCGTTTTTCAAAGTCGCAGATTTCAATGATTGTAGTTTTACCATACTTATCGCTTTCAGTGCATGACATCGTTTAACTTTCATGGAAATAGTTGAGTGAGTGTAGTCAACTCTCAGTTGATTTCGGAAATGGGTGCAGATGGCCCCTTCTTCGCTTGGAGCTTCGGACTCCATTGGTTGTGTGTTGGGGATAAGTACAATCTCGCTTGTAATACTTTCTTCTTATTATTAATTTTCATGATGCATTTGAATGAAGAAATTTATTATAATTAATTTAGATTTAGTTTAGTTAATTAATTAATTTGAAAGTACTTTTTTTAGAAGGCATTTAGGAGTGGGCGTTCTTTTCTTTAGTTTACACAAAAGGGTTTCTTTCACTATACTGTGCATGAATTTAGTCATTTTATTGATCATGGTATGAAATTAATACAAGGTTAAATATCATTTGCATATTGTAGGTGGTGGAAAATGGAGATACAAGAAGATTCAATAGGAGATTTCTATTAGATTGGTAGAATTGGAGAGAATTTATAGTATTGAGAAGACTCAATAGGAGATTTTTATTAGATTGGTAGAGTTGGAGAGAAAATGGTTGAGTGAGTGTAGTCAACTCTGAGTCGATTTAGGGAACTTATTTGCTTTGGACTGCATTGGTGGTTTATTATTAATTTTTTTTAATTGTAGGTTTGAGTGAAGAAATTTATTATAATGAATTTTGGTTTAGTTCTAATTGAAAGTATTTCTTTTAAGAGGGTGTTTAGCAGTGGGTGCTCTTTTCCTCATTCACATAAAAGGGGAAGTGATTTTCACTATACTTAGATATTGCATGCACTTAGTCACTTCATTTATTATGGCATTAAATTAAGGTCAAGTATTATTTGCATATATGGAGATATAAGAAGACTGAATAGGAGATTTCTATTAGATTGGTAGAGTTAGAGAGAAAAAAGCTAGTAGATCAATGAATATTTCTTTCTCCTAGGATGAGGGTAGTGACCATCTAGGGTGGATACTTCAGCCCAATAGTTGTTAGTTTGGAGGGCTAGTAGTCTTTTTTGTCATCTCATGTAAATGTATGTCAAGGTTTTGGGTTTTTATAAATTTTTATTTACAAGATGCTCTAGATAGATAAAGTCTTAGTGACTACAAAGCTCATTTAAACTTATGTCTACAAGGCTCTTCTAAAATTATGTTATTGGTTTCTTTTTATCTTCAAACACACTAATAATAAGAAATTTTTGATCTATATAATCATTACTTAAAATAAAAAAAATTATTAAAATTAAAAAAAAAAAATATTTAAAATTTTGAAATCATAAACCTTATAAAAATAAATTCTTACCTATTTCATTTTTTTATTAATATTCCATATACAATTTAAATATGATATTCAATATATATATAAAACTACCATCCCCTTTCGAAGAATGCAACATAAATATATCCAACTTAACTTTATCGAGTGCAAGTGATTGGAAATAAGATGACATATAAGATGTATAGTTATAAAGATGGTGTTAATGAGATTTTAGTTACATATCTATATAGAAGTATAAGTGTGTAGTTAAGTGAAGATCATGTTGAATAAACTCTTTATTGTGCATGAAAAGAATGTACGTATGGTTGGAAAGAATATATATCTAAAATCCGAGATTATATAAAATATAACATAGTATTAGTATAGTGTATTTAATGACGAGGTGTATAAATAAAATGAATGGATATGAAGCACATTATATATTAATATAGCAGATGTATAAATAAAATGGATGGATAATTTACTAAATAATTATGAGTTATAATAACCCATAATATAATAATGGTGTGTTATAATATAATAATTAAAATAGAGTAGTTTTTGTTTTATATTAAATTATAATTTTGAAAAAATAAGGACGATAGTTGTTGGAAGGAATTTTTTTTTTTTTTTTTTTAAGTAAAACTATTCTATTAAGTCGTCAAACAAAGTTTACAAGGCACATCCTCAGAAATGGAGAAATCCGTAACTGAGAGATTGTACAAAAAAATTGCTGGTAAAATCTATACTGCCCTTGGTGGCGAAACCAGCCAAAATAGTCCAAATATACCTGGCTTCCCTTGGCGGGAAACCAACCTTTAACATAGTGCAAAAAGAAACTGAAAGAACAAATATGAGAGGCGTCCAAAACCTGCAAACTAAGGAGCTCAACGAGGACATGCTAAGGAGAGCTTTCATGCTCATCGCTGGTTGGAGGGTCCTCCTCTTAGATACGGCAGATGTAGCCATAATCCAACAGTTCATTCTCTTCATGCTGCTCGCGTGGGGAGGACGGAAGTCTGAGTCGCTCCGTTGGAGTGTCCTGAAGAGCATTATCCTACAAAGAAGTTGAAATGTTCATGGCACCAGTCGTGTGGAGGACTTCCTTGCCCTTCATAGAACCTGAAAGACTGAGACCTGGCAGCTGCAACTCCTCGGCTGGCTTGAAGTCACTATCGTCCGAAGAGGGGCTGGAGGCGGGCTGCACCGGGAGTGCCTTGAACTTATAGGGAAGGAAGGGAGGCTCCTCTGAGATTGTCGATTTGCGGGCACACTTCTTGCCGCGAGAGGAGGAGGGCCCAGTGGGAGGAGCCAAGGGTAGAGCAGGACGGCCCATGAGGTCAAAGAGCATAGCACGTGCAAGGGCGGGAGGATGCAAGTCTGCAAGGTCCCATGAGACCGGGAAATTAAAGTCTGGAGGGGAAGTCGTGGGTAGGGGAGGTGGCAAAGGGAGGCCCCTTCCCCCCTCTCTTCTGCTAGGCTCTCGATGGCGACGCGGCATTCTGGCTGGCGTGTATAAGGCTCGATAAGATGGAGGCATTACTGCAGAGGCAGGAGCCCAAAGACTTCGCACCAGAGCAGATGAGGGCTGAAGCACAAGGAGCAACAGGAAGACAGTTAGGGTTGGCTGGAAAGCTAGAGACAGAGCGGGAAGATAGAGCAACATGCTGAGAAGAGTAATTAACCAGCTTGCAGAGTACGTACAGTTTAAGGTGGCGCATGGGAATTTAATGCCCAGCCCACGCGAGTTTTGATGGCGTTGTGCATCCCAAGGATGGGGCACATGGGCGCGCCATGTGGTGAGCCACATGGCCGCCTCGTGGAAATCTGTGTGACTAAATACCACCTGCATCTGGGGTGTTGTAAGGAAATTTAGAAGATAAATAAGAAATACATTATTTTTGGAGTTTAGGTCCAACTTTCAACAATCAAGGAGAGCTTTATGCTTTGCTAAAATGAATTGATTTGGCTAAACTTCTGATCACTTGCAAATTGGTTATCATTGGAAACTCCATCAACACTATAATGCACTTGAATTTGGACACCTTCCTTCAAAGTTGATAATCCCTATACAAATCAATTGTGTTTTTGTTAGTCTTCGTATAGGAAACTAATTCATACCATGTGCTACAAGCCCTTAATACTCAAGTTGACGCCCTTGCATTAGGTAGACTCATTGGAACCCTGAGCGTGAATGCAATAGTCCATTTACATGATGTCCCTTAACCTCCTCATCCATGATATCTGGATCTATTATTCACATCATAGTTCAAGCTTGATGGGTTATGTGGGTCATGATTTCAATCTCTATAACACACTTCATGATAATTTCATTAATTTGGTTGATCATGAAATCCATTAGGATGATATCTTCCTTGTGTAGAAGGCTTGGAACTATAAGTAACATTAAATATTTTGAGGTTGGAAATTAATTCCTACCCAAAGTATCATCCCTTCTCTTCTGACATGGGGCCCATGATTCTAATCTCTTTTGTTATCCTTTTTTACTTTGTGTCAGTTTGTAATAACGCAATGTTAGTTGGGTTCTAGGTGGATGTGTTTGGTTGCACCTCATTAAATGCATAAGAAAAAACCACCATTTCCACTGCTATAGACACAAATTCTCCAAATATGCTAGTTTGGACCATTCATTTTTTTGATGATGCCAGTCCCCCAGCTCTATGAGATCAAGTGATCATGCTCCAACTCCATACACACTATTATCTTTGGAATTTTCCTCCACTATGGAGATCTTGATTGACCATAGCTAACAAATCCCATGCATGGATGAAAAAATTTATGGTCTTTGTAAAAAATTGGATGCAACTGCAGTATTGGTCATTTAATCATCCTCCTCCTTTGTGAATTTGGATTTTCCTTTTATTTTTCTTTCGCGTGATTTAAATGTTGCAATCCATTCTCCAGAAAATGTAGTAATAATGGAAGTCCACTAAGGCTTCCAAATTATGTAATGATTCTATGAATTCCAAATTTTATTTAATCATTCTGGTCTTCTTCTACATTTGCACTCTCAGGTCCCATCTATCATGTAGTCAAAATTTAATCTAGTAAATATGATAAGGTTGTTCCATGTAATGTCTATTTAGAGGAAAATTAGGACTTACAAAATTTATGGCCTTAGAATGTAATATTTCTATTAATAAACCATATATTTTGATAATAATATTTACTATTCAATGTTATATATTTTATAAAATATTAAAATTAATTAAACAAACATATTGTTTAAATAATATATTATAACTTATTTTTACAAGAGTTGAATATTTAGATGTAAATAATAAAGTTTTATATTTTATAATTATATAGGATTGCATGTACCCTAGGAAACACCAACCCTAAAAAAATATATATATTTTAGGTGTCTCCTCTTAGCTTCTGAGTCTTGAAGCTAAGTCTCCATACAAAACAACGCCCTTTGAAACAATTAGCACTAATGAGATATCAGTGTAAAAAATAGAGATTTGATTAGAATAAATAGAAAAATAAAGCAAAGAAAGGAAACAAAAAATCCAAGAATACATCAAACAAAATAGTAACCTTAGGTACAAAATAAAAAAACAAGAAGAAAAAGTAACTAACAATTTGTCCCTAGTATTTTAAAACATATATTGGATATCAAATCCATAAAAAAGGAAATCAATAAGCTCATAGAGTTATACCATGAGTGTGAAAAAAAGTGTTATGAAATTTAGACTTTTTGAATTAAAAGACAAGATAGATGAGGAGACACTAGGAATTGTCAAGGAAGAATTAAAAATTATATCACAAATTGAAACAATTTGTTTCATAGAATAGAAAAGTCATGGAAAAATATTGAAACATAAAGATAAGTTGATTCATGTTAAAGTAAGCTCTAACGACCATAAATATGACCTATACTTAGTAAACTATTTAAGCTTAAATGGTTAGGAGTATTTATAATGAAGAATGAAATCTAAAAGACCAACTTAATTCTAGAATATCAAGGTAAATTAAGGAAGAAAGGACAATAATTAGAAATTGAAAACCTATTATTAAGGATAAAGACTAAAAAATTAATAATAAATAGGAAATTGGGACACTTGGGTTCCTCTGTTGAAAGCGTTGTGGATTTCCATGATGAAAATTTTCTTTATTAAGTTGGACCCTAAGTGAAATTGATATTATGTTTTTGGTTAAAACTTGAGAGCATGAAGCATCTAAGACCCCTCACATAAGAGGATTTATATTACATAGTCAATATGGAATAAGATATACTCTTGTAGATGACTTGGACCCATAGCTTGTTACATAAAAATAAAAATCTCGACGAACATTTTATATCTTAATGCTAATAATATTTATATATTAATTTGTTATTCCCTGCCTATTAATTCTACCTTTTATAAGAAAAACAATTTTGATCAAAATTGTCCATACCATTATGATTATCTCCGTTTCAGCATAACTATATGGAAGTATTTTGGAAAATAAAATTGACATATGACTAGAAAGCCACATAGAATGAGTTAAATGCTAGGTCATATTTAGAAGCTATCGTTTAACTATGGACCACCTCGTTATGCTTATGATCATTTTGGAGGATTGTTGCAATAATAAAATCAATATTGTTTGTTGTTTTATTGACTTTAGAAAATTTTCGACATAATGTTGAGGACCAACCTTTTAAATATGTTAGAAGAGTTAACCCATTGCGGTAAGATTGTACAATATTGTTATTTCCAATTTTAGAGACACTAAGGGTTATTAGAAAGAAATTAATTATAATATCTAATCATAATATCTAAATCAATCAACGTTATCACCTTATCCTGTTATATATATATATATATATATATATATATATATATATATATATATATATATATATATATATATAAACAATAAATAATGATTAAATAACTAGTGATTAGTTAATGAAGGGATATGTCCCTAAGGACATGACCGTTGGTGAAGAGGTAAATGTCTAGGGTATATAAGGAGTCTCTCATTCTCATTTGTAATCATTTCATATCAATTTATTTATATACTATTCAATATACAATTACTTGTCCTACAATGGATGTTTGTGTCTTCGAAGTATTTTGAAGATTAGTATGTTGCATATAAAAACTTTGTTCGTTACATTAGTATCATAGTCACATTGGTAGATCTTGGCCTTTGGCCACCAACTTGTCGTCAACCTTGTTTTCATCGTAATTGAAGCGTTTCATTTTATAGTTAGGCCTTGGGCTACTTAAAAGGTAGAAAAAAAAAACAAAAAAAACAAAAAAGTAATAATATAAAAAATAAATTTAAAAAGGGAAAAAAGACATCATTTAAAAATAACAATAATAATAGTAATAATAATTTTAAAAAATTTTAAAAAATTAAAAATTAAAATTTCATAAAAATAAATAATAAATAAATCAATAGTAAATAAAACAAACAAACAAAAAAAACCACTAACCTGAAGATTTACCTCTTGATTGGCTGCACAACACAACCACATTTCCACGCCGACAATCACCCATCAGCGCTACATCCGCCACGTCGCCTCCATTGTCGTTGTCCAAAATACAACCACTAATTGAAACCGTTACAACAGTTGTTCCTCATTACCGAGCTTCTGCACCATAGTTAGTCGCTGGTCGTCCAGGCCTTCTCCTTGTAATGCGACATTCGAGCAACCACCGTCAAAAGACCACGATTGCCCCGACAGAAAATTGACGCTACCCTCGTCGACTCAGCATACAATTATTGCTATCGCCGCTAGAGCCCAACGATATCGAGTTTCTCTGTCCACCGTTCACTATCTGATCATCCCGTGGCCTCTGTCGTTCATTGAGCACGCTAATTAGCAGCCACCGATGGTTAGCTTCTAATTAAGTCCTCCACAGTGATGCCACTACCTTCCTCTGGTTAGTTGGGAGTGCCTGCTAACAGAACATGCATTCCCCATCTGCAACAGTGTTCCACATCCGTCTTTCACCACACATGTTCTTCTATCGACCACCTGGCGACTGTATACCGCCAACCGTCCGTCCATGTTACGATGTTCAACCGTTGTCTCCTCTCTTCGTCGTCTTGTTGCCACCAATACGAAGTGTCATTTAAGATCACAAGTAAAATTGGTTTAGTTAAGTAATTGTGGCATGGTTGAATTATAATGGAATCGTTATATAAAATATAAGTTATAGTCATATTATATAGGTACAAACTATATAAATAATTTAATTATTAGAGTTTAATTAATTAATTTAGTTTAAATTATTAATTTAATTATTAGTTTAATTAATTAATTTAATTAATTTAATTATTCAATTTCTTGGGAATTTTGCTCAATTCCCTCTGTTTGACTGTGTATCTCAGCAAAGGCTTCAGATGGTGACTCTGTAGCCTGAAGGGAACTAGTAGGCTATCTAGAAGTAGTTCTTTTAAATCCCACTGATGGATGAGATTCAGTTCTTTTAAGGATTTCGTCAATAAAATTTGTGCGCCCAAGGGTCACCGGTCCCTTAGGTTTTTTAGTTTTAGGAGGAATTTTGTTTCGCTTAGTTGGTTTATTCATTCAAAGAAATAAACCTTCATTCCTACCTAGAAAAAGAAGCTTACCTACTTCTTCTATTAAGCGGGCTGCGAGCAAGTGTGTTTCTCGCCTAGTGCGCAGGCTCTTACCTTTCGTCTTTAATAGCCAATTCTCTGCAAGCAGAAGAAAATCAGCTATGCATCACTCCTTTGAAATGGCATACACTCTCCCCGGAAATGGCGCCAAAATGTTGGGTCATAAAAAGGTATCTTTTGAACACCTAATTAGCCTGCATTAATTATCAATCCAGGAGCGAATTTTTATTTCAAGAGTGTACTCTGTCTGAGGCTGCAATTATCTAAGAGTAATGCTGTGAAGATGTAGTATAGAATAACAAATGAAAAATAACAAATGCTTGTAAAGAAACCTAATTACAGTGACATGAATGGAAAGATTAAACTACATCAATCTTGCAAAACATCGATCAGGGATGCAGGTAGCAGTAACTCTTTCCCTTAGAAATCGATGCAAGATAACCAATCTGGGGACCTGGAAGCAATAGCCTCTATCCTCTATAGTTGGAGATCTTGAAGCAATCGAAACGAAAGAAAATTCAATGAATGTAACTTAAAAGAAACGAAATATGGAAAGGAACAACAACATGTAACTATAACTCATCTGTTTGCTAATCGAAGACTATGAATAAACAATGAACAAAAATAGAACATCAACATGAAATGAACAACAATTACAATTCTAACATACTCAAGCAACTAGATTTCCATGCTTGAATTCTGTCGACAGCCACTCACCATGCAACAACCAATTATAGCAAATTATAAACTAATGGAACAACAACTTAAATTAGATACAGAACAACAAAGCTTTATGATAATAACAAGATAATCGAACGACATATGAGCTTCTTGTAAAGGATGAAATAGAAATGACTCTATATTTGATCTAACAACAATAAACTAGTTCTGTAATCGAAACAAACATTAAACACACTTCACACAAAAATAAGAAAGGATTAAAAATACAAAAAGCGAAGTGATTCCACCAGAGCCAGGCCCTTAGCGCCAGTGAAATACTGCTGGGCTAATTCAGAACTTTAGAAGATGGATGAAATGTGTGTCTTATATTAAACCAACATGAAGTATTACAAAGAAGGTTCTCTCAAAACTGAGAGTCAATAAAACATTATATTACAGAGGAAATGTTTAAATGTAAAGCCTTTTGACTAACTCACTGACTTCAACAACAACTGTCCCTTTGTCTCTAAAGGTCATTTATTTATATATCAAATATCGACGGACAAATCAAGGAGTAAGATGAGTTTGAATAGCGATCCCTCAGGATTGAAAGATCCTGAGGGATTCACTCCTCTTCGTTTAGTCATCATCCTGTTTACTCTGACCGAGGCCGAGCTGTCCCCTGCCTTTTCTGGGATATTCGTTCATATCTCCTTGCCTTTGGCTAGATATGGTTCAACGCTGATGGAGTAGCAGTTAGATTATTCTCAGCCCCGCCTTTGGTACAGCTGTTCACCTCGTCGAATTCCTGTTTTGTCAATCAAAAAGTAACCTTTAGTCATCTTTTTGTACTAAACATAAACCTTTCCAATTCTATTGTAATTCTTATGATAAATTACCTTTCCAAGGCAAACAAGAGTATATCTATGGTAAAAGAATGAGTAAATACATAGTAATTTCATACCTCTTTCACACGCTTCAACGTATGGGTTGTATAACCTGTAAGCCTTGGATTCCTCATTGTATCCAATGAAAATACATTTCTCCCCCTTGTTGTCCAACTTCTTCCTTAGCTGATCCAGAATGTGTGCATAAGCCACACATCCAAAAACCTTCATGTGTGTGACACCTTGCTTTGTGCCACTCCATGCCTCTTCCGACACTTTGTTCATAACTGCTTTTGTAGGGCACCTATTCAAAATGTACGCTGCACATTGTACAACTTCAACCCAATAATCATTAGGCAAATGCTTTACCTTTAACATACTCCTTGCCATGTCCATTATGGTTCTATTCTTCCTTTCGGCTACTCCATTTTGCTGCGGAGTATATCTAGTTGTAAACTGCTTATGAATACCATTTTCTCTACAAAAATGTAGAAAATATTTAGAGATATACTCACCTCCTCTATCAGTCCTTAGGACTTTGATATGCAGCCCACTTTGGTTCTCAACAAGTGCTTTGAAATTGCGAAATTTTTCAAACACTTCACTTTTGTTTTTCAAAAAGTAAACCCAAGTTTTTCTTGTAAAATCATCTATGAATGTTAAGATGTAGTGGCTGCTTGCAAGTGATGGAGTTTTCATCGGTCCACATAAATCTGAGTGGACAATCTCTAAGGGTGCTTTTGCCCTTATGCTTTTCCCGGAAGGAAAACTTTCTCTGTGTTGTTTCCCCAAGATACAACCTTCACAAAGGCTGTCCGGTTTCTCTATCAATGGTAAACCACTTACCATTCCTTTTTTGTTCAACAAATTAAGACCTCCAAAGTTGAGATGTCCAAATCTCAAGTGCCATAACCAATTATCATCTTTTGGTTCGCTTTGGAAAGTCTCTTGTGCCACTGCTGCTATATTTTCTTCATTCTTCAAGTCTGCTTTCATTCTGAGAGGGAACATCCTGTTCTTTGTCATCTTCACTTCAACAATACACTGTTTTCTGGGTGTTTTGTCCATGATGGTACAAACATCATCCTCAAAGAAAACATTATACCCCTTATGGACAAGCTGTCCAATACTTAAGAGGTTACACTTCATTCCTGGAACATAATAAACATATGCTATGGATTTCTTTGCACCTTTCCTTGTTAAAACATTTACAATCCCTTTTCCCATAACAGAAACTTTGCTATCAGTTCCTAGTGTGACTTGTGACTTCACACTCTCATCTAACATAGAAAACATTTCTATGTTTCCTGTCAAATGGTTACTACAACCGAAGTCTAGAAACCATAAATCTTCATTCTTTTCTTCAGCCATATTACAAGCTAAAAATAAATTATCTTGGCTGATATTTTCTCTAGCGAAATTTAGACTAGTTCTACTTCACATATCATGCTTCTTCTTTCTACATTCGTTAGCATAATGACCATATTTTTTACAATAGTGACATTGGACATTGGATTTATCATACCTCTGTCCTTGAGCATTCTGCTGACCACTCTGCTAGTTGCTGCCTTGGCTGTGGCTGTGATTTTGACTGCTGCACCTTCCATGTGAATGTGAAGGGTTGTTCCTTCGACCTCTAATTTAGCTTCTGCCTCTTCCTCTTTTGTTTCCTCTGCCTTGCCCTCTTCCTCTTTTGAAAGACATCTCATTCTTAAAGGCATGCTCAAGAGATGAGTTTTCACTCCTACCCAATCTCTGTTCATGGGTCATCAGTGATGCATGTAGCTCATCCACTGAAAACTTTGTGAGATCCTTAGTCTCCTCTATGGTGGTGACAATCACATCGAATCTTGAGGGTAGACTCCTCAAGAGTTTTTCCACAATCCTTTTATCTTCAAGAGTCTCTCCATGAGATCTTATTTGTGTGACCATTCCAATCACATGAGTGAAGAATGAGTCAATATTATCAGACTCCTTCATACAGAGAGTCTCAAAGTCTCTCCTCAGCAACTGAAGTTTTGTTGTCTTCACTTTTTCCATACCTTGATAGGCTGTCTTGAGAGTTTCCCATGCTTCTCTGGATCTTTTAGTTGCTGCTATCCTCGGAAACACACTCTCATGCACTGCTTGATACAAAAAGAAAAGAGCTTTGGAGTCTTTCTTCTTATTGCTCTTCAGCATCTCTCTTTCTGCCTGAGTTAACATATTAAACTCATGTTCATCTGCTGGCTCTTCAAAGCCTTCCTCAACAAATTCCCATAAGTCTTGGGAGACAAATAATGCTCTCATAGTTATTGACCAGTAGTCATAATTTTTCCCATTAAATAGTGGGAGGTGGATATTTCCCATACCCATACCAGTGCTGGCTCCAGCCATTTTGCACTCTTAACTATGATTCAAAAACACTTGACTGTGTATTTAAAATCACTGATTGTTCTACCACAGTAACACAATAAACTGTATAGAGAAATACCTTGAATTCTTTTTTGCTGAGTCTTCACACTGCTGGAGAAGATGCTGCAACAAAAGAACTCATTTCCTTTAGCTTCTTTGATCTTCAAAGAGCCTAGACTAGCTCTGATACCATGTTGAAATTTCTGAAAATTATAGAACAATAATGGAGAGAGTAATACTCTCCTCTTCTAACACATAGAAATACAAAAATTTCACTTAGAGGAGATAGAGTTTCAACATGAAATTCAATTTCATTAACTTCAAAATAAAAACTATTACAAATCTAGACTGCTTCAGAAATGCAGTTCTCAGAATAGACTTCACTGTCTCAATAAAACAATACACTATCTGTGTATTTCTTATGCTTTGTCTCTGCTAAAAAAAATGCTTTGTTTCAAAACAACGCACTGCTGTGCATAAAAAAAAAAAATGTTCTGTGTAGAATAATAAAAATTACATTAGCCTCTTAGACCTTTTCAATATATATATGCCACGCATATATTAAAACATAAAACATGTTAAACCTTTGTAAATATCCGACCCACCAGACTTGAAAAATTATGAGCCAAACTTTATGACACAAATCGGGTCCATGTTTTAACAAAACAATTTACCAGCTAAAAACTGCAATTGCAATTGCAAACCAGACGCGATGACTCCTTTTAATTCCGCTGCAAAAACTGGATCAGGTCCGGGCTTATCAATAAACAAATGACCAACCAAAAAGTTCTAATTGTGATTGGCAAAGTGGATGCGATGAGCCAATATGAAATCTACTCTATGAATGAATCGGGTCTGGATAAAACACTACGCGATCTCCGATTGGGATCGGACCCAAGACCAACCATAAACTGTGGCACATAATCTAGATCGGGTCCGCCATTTGATAGTGTAATCAGGGCATAAACAAAATTTCCCCCGATTCAAACTTTGCGATTATATATTATATTGTCGCGTGGTCTGTGGGACCAGTGGGCCTCAGCTGCTATGGAGGGCGATTATAATATAAGGTTTTATTACGATGTGTGTTCATCGCATCGGGCCGTAACTTAAAACAAAACGCTGTTGTATATGTGAGTTCGTTCCGCTTGCAGAACTCACCACATCAACAAGACACTGCAAGTGTATCTTGCGATTACCGCTTAAGTCATTAACTCCGCCGATTATATTGGTAAGGATTTAAAGCCTGATTCAACCTATAATCAAAGCTCTGCGTTGCTGGCGAGACTTTGATTCTGAACATTAAAGTCTACTCTTAAGAAATCGGCTACCGCCTTAGATTCAATATCAAAGGGGTCTAATATTATCTACTTTGTACTGCTCCTGTGCGGCTTTCCAATCTTTTTGCAATTTAATTTAAGTAAGCGGCAACCACCTTTGCTAAGGCTTCAATGTGCTGTTGTTCTCTCTCTTCTACAATTACTGTTGATTGACTTTAGCAGTTGAAATTAATTTCCCAATCAGAGCTCAAGATATTGAAGAATCAAATTTAGGTTCTGTCTCCTCTCTTAAAATCCTATAGACAACATTAATCTCATAGCTTAATATAACCACCATCATCATCATCATCATTTAAATTATATATATATAATCCACCTAAATATTTAGCACCATATAACAATAAAAATAAAAATACAAAATTAACTTGAAATTTTTAATATTCCATTTTAAATCATACAAAACTAAATCAAAGAATTATGTTTCTTGTATCATGCATTGTTGAACATAATATAAATGGCTGATATGCTTTAATTTTTGTTTAATCTGCCCTATGTGCACTAGGCCGAAGAAAAAATCAAAGAATATTTGGCACTACCTCGTAATTGATCAACCTGCACTTCTCTGAAGTGTTATTTTTATTCTTTAAGCGTATAAAAATGTATTTTAAGCTCTGATGTACCAATAAAGTACATTGCGCAGAGTTTGTTAATTTAGATGTTGCAAACACAGTTGTTCACAAATCCAGAAAACTTTGCATTGTACAACAGTCTGCCAAATTTTGGCTTTTTTTGTTAGCTGGTTTGGAGATCACAGAGTAATAAATATGGTATATTGTTAATTCAGAACCATATATATTCTATAAACTATTTCAGAATATTCATTAACATACTGTTACGTATCCAACAAACGATGACATCAAAATTCTATCTCCTTGGAGGTTGTTATTTCTGTTGGAATCTGGAAATTGCGGTTTCTCCCATGCCAAAAATGCAACTTAACAGTTTGTCCAGATCGTCAAAAATGCAACCCTAACCATAACGACAAATCATCGTTCAGATATCTCAAATTTGTAATTTACAGGAATTCCGACAGAGACAAAACATTAATTATCCCAGATGCAGTGCTGATACATGACACAGTGAGTTTCTTGGGATTCGTTTCAAGTTTGAGCATGTATGGGAGTCCATTAACGCATTCTGATTGCTGTCTCCTTTGTCAATTAGAAAAAAGAACGCTGATTTTGAATCTGTTATTGGGACCAGAGATCCATACGATGACACCGTGCCCTAGCAGCCTCACTGTTGACCTGAAAAAAGAAGAATACATATTATAATACAAATTAGACTTGAAAGGACCAGGATCCATATTTTGTCGACTGAGTGGCAGACTCGTGCAGTGCTCGGCAGCGTTTTTCAAAGTCGCAGATTTCAATGATTGTAGTTTTACCATACTTATCGCTTTCAGTGCATGACATCGTTTAACTTTCATGGAAATAGTTGAGTGAGTGTAGTCAACTCTCAGTTGATTTCGGAAATGGGTGCAGATGGCCCCTTCTTCGCTTGGAGCTTCGGACTCCATTGGTTGTGTGTTGGGGATAAGTACAATCTCGCTTGTAATACTTTCTTCTTATTATTAATTTTCATGATGCATTTGAATGAAGAAATTTATTATAATTAATTTAGATTTAGTTTAGTTAATTAATTAATTTGAAAGTACTTTTTTTAGAAGGCATTTAGGAGTGGGCGTTCTTTTCTTTAGTTTACACAAAAGGGTTTCTTTCACTATACTGTGCATGAATTTAGTCATTTTATTGATCATGGTATGAAATTAATACAAGGTTAAATATCATTTGCATATTGTAGGTGGTGGAAAATGGAGATACAAGAAGATTCAATAGGAGATTTCTATTAGATTGGTAGAATTGGAGAGAATTTATAGTATTGAGAAGACTCAATAGGAGATTTTTATTAGATTGGTAGAGTTGGAGAGAAAATGGTTGAGTGAGTGTAGTCAACTCTGAGTCGATTTAGGGAACTTATTTGCTTTGGACTGCATTGGTGGTTTATTATTAATTTTTTTTAATTGTAGGTTTGAGTGAAGAAATTTATTATAATGAATTTTGGTTTAGTTCTAATTGAAAGTATTTCTTTTAAGAGGGTGTTTAGCAGTGGGTGCTCTTTTCCTCATTCACATAAAAGGGGAAGTGATTTTCACTATACTTAGATATTGCATGCACTTAGTCACTTCATTTATTATGGCATTAAATTAAGGTCAAGTATTATTTGCATATATGGAGATATAAGAAGACTGAATAGGAGATTTCTATTAGATTGGTAGAGTTAGAGAGAAAAAAGCTAGTAGATCAATGAATATTTCTTTCTCCTAGGATGAGGGTAGTGACCATCTAGGGTGGATACTTCAGCCCAATAGTTGTTAGTTTGGAGGGCTAGTAGTCTTTTTTGTCATCTCATGTAAATGTATGTCAAGGTTTTGGGTTTTTATAAATTTTTATTTACAAGATGCTCTAGATAGATAAAGTCTTAGTGACTACAAAGCTCATTTAAACTTATGTCTACAAGGCTCTTCTAAAATTATGTTATTGGTTTCTTTTTATCTTCAAACACACTAATAATAAGAAATTTTTGATCTATATAATCATTACTTAAAATAAAAAAAATTATTAAAATTAAAAAAAAAAAATATTTAAAATTTTGAAATCATAAACCTTATAAAAATAAATTCTTACCTATTTCATTTTTTTATTAATATTCCATATACAATTTAAATATGATATTCAATATATATATAAAACTACCATCCCCTTTCGAAGAATGCAACATAAATATATCCAACTTAACTTTATCGAGTGCAAGTGATTGGAAATAAGATGACATATAAGATGTATAGTTATAAAGATGGTGTTAATGAGATTTTAGTTACATATCTATATAGAAGTATAAGTGTGTAGTTAAGTGAAGATCATGTTGAATAAACTCTTTATTGTGCATGAAAAGAATGTACGTATGGTTGGAAAGAATATATATCTAAAATCCGAGATTATATAAAATATAACATAGTATTAGTATAGTGTATTTAATGACGAGGTGTATAAATAAAATGAATGGATATGAAGCACATTATATATTAATATAGCAGATGTATAAATAAAATGGATGGATAATTTACTAAATAATTATGAGTTATAATAACCCATAATATAATAATGGTGTGTTATAATATAATAATTAAAATAGAGTAGTTTTTGTTTTATATTAAATTATAATTTTGAAAAAATAAGGACGATAGTTGTTGTAAGGAAATTTAGAAGATAAATAAGAAATACATTATTTTTGGAGTTTAGGTCCAACTTTCAACAATCAAGGAGAGCTTTATGCTTTGCTAAAATGAATTGATTTGGCTAAACTTCTGATCACTTGCAAATTGGTTATCATTGGAAACTCCATCAACACTATAATGCACTTGAATTTGGACACCTTCCTTCAAAGTTGATAATCCCTATACAAATCAATTGTGTTTTTGTTAGTCTTCGTATAGGAAACTAATTCATACCATGTGCTACAAGCCCTTAATACTCAAGTTGACGCCCTTGCATTAGGTAGACTCATTGGAACCCTGAGCGTGAATGCAATAGTCCATTTACATGATGTCCCTTAACCTCCTCATCCATGATATCTGGATCTATTATTCACATCATAGTTCAAGCTTGATGGGTTATGTGGGTCATGATTTCAATCTCTATAACACACTTCATGATAATTTCATTAATTTGGTTGATCATGAAATCCATTAGGATGATATCTTCCTTGTGTAGAAGGCTTGGAACTATAAGTAACATTAAATATTTTGAGGTTGGAAATTAATTCCTACCCAAAGTATCATCCCTTCTCTTCTGACATGGGGCCCATGATTCTAATCTCTTTTGTTATCCTTTTTTACTTTGTGTCAGTTTGTAATAACGCAATGTTAGTTGGGTTCTAGGTGGATGTGTTTGGTTGCACCTCATTAAATGCATAAGAAAAAACCACCATTTCCACTGCTATAGACACAAATTCTCCAAATATGCTAGTTTGGACCATTCATTTTTTTGATGATGCCAGTCCCCCAGCTCTATGAGATCAAGTGATCATGCTCCAACTCCATACACACTATTATCTTTGGAATTTTCCTCCACTATGGAGATCTTGATTGACCATAGCTAACAAATCCCATGCATGGATGAAAAAATTTATGGTCTTTGTAAAAAATTGGATGCAACTGCAGTATTGGTCATTTAATCATCCTCCTCCTTTGTGAATTTGGATTTTCCTTTTATTTTTCTTTCGCGTGATTTAAATGTTGCAATCCATTCTCCAGAAAATGTAGTAATAATGGAAGTCCACTAAGGCTTCCAAATTATGTAATGATTCTATGAATTCCAAATTTTATTTAATCATTCTGGTCTTCTTCTACATTTGCACTCTCAGGTCCCATCTATCATGTAGTCAAAATTTAATCTAGTAAATATGATAAGGTTGTTCCATGTAATGTCTATTTAGAGGAAAATTAGGACTTACAAAATTTATGGCCTTAGAATGTAATATTTCTATTAATAAACCATATATTTTGATAATAATATTTACTATTCAATGTTATATATTTTATAAAATATTAAAATTAATTAAACAAACATATTGTTTAAATAATATATTATAACTTATTTTTACAAGAGTTGAATATTTAGATGTAAATAATAAAGTTTTATATTTTATAATTATATAGGATTGCATGTACCCTAGGAAACACCAACCCTAAAAAAATATATATATTTTAGGTGTCTCCTCTTAGCTTCTGAGTCTTGAAGCTAAGTCTCCATACAAAACAACGCCCTTTGAAACAATTAGCACTAATGAGATATCAGTGTAAAAAATAGAGATTTGATTAGAATAAATAGAAAAATAAAGCAAAGAAAGGAAACAAAAAATCCAAGAATACATCAAACAAAATAGTAACCTTAGGTACAAAATAAAAAAACAAGAAGAAAAAGTAACTAACAATTTGTCCCTAGTATTTTAAAACATATATTGGATATCAAATCCATAAAAAAGGAAATCAATAAGCTCATAGAGTTATACCATGAGTGTGAAAAAAAGTGTTATGAAATTTAGACTTTTTGAATTAAAAGACAAGATAGATGAGGAGACACTAGGAATTGTCAAGGAAGAATTAAAAATTATATCACAAATTGAAACAATTTGTTTCATAGAATAGAAAAGTCATGGAAAAATATTGAAACATAAAGATAAGTTGATTCATGTTAAAGTAAGCTCTAACGACCATAAATATGACCTATACTTAGTAAACTATTTAAGCTTAAATGGTTAGGAGTATTTATAATGAAGAATGAAATCTAAAAGACCAACTTAATTCTAGAATATCAAGGTAAATTAAGGAAGAAAGGACAATAATTAGAAATTGAAAACCTATTATTAAGGATAAAGACTAAAAAATTAATAATAAATAGGAAATTGGGACACTTGGGTTCCTCTGTTGAAAGCGTTGTGGATTTCCATGATGAAAATTTTCTTTATTAAGTTGGACCCTAAGTGAAATTGATATTATGTTTTTGGTTAAAACTTGAGAGCATGAAGCATCTAAGACCCCTCACATAAGAGGATTTATATTACATAGTCAATATGGAATAAGATATACTCTTGTAGATGACTTGGACCCATAGCTTGTTACATAAAAATAAAAATCTCGACGAACATTTTATATCTTAATGCTAATAATATTTATATATTAATTTGTTATTCCCTGCCTATTAATTCTACCTTTTATAAGAAAAACAATTTTGATCAAAATTGTCCATACCATTATGATTATCTCCGTTTCAGCATAACTATATGGAAGTATTTTGGAAAATAAAATTGACATATGACTAGAAAGCCACATAGAATGAGTTAAATGCTAGGTCATATTTAGAAGCTATCGTTTAACTATGGACCACCTCGTTATGCTTATGATCATTTTGGAGGATTGTTGCAATAATAAAATCAATATTGTTTGTTGTTTTATTGACTTTAGAAAATTTTCGACATAATGTTGAGGACCAACCTTTTAAATATGTTAGAAGAGTTAACCCATTGCGGTAAGATTGTACAATATTGTTATTTCCAATTTTAGAGACACTAAGGGTTATTAGAAAGAAATTAATTATAATATCTAATCATAATATCTAAATCAATCAACGTTATCACCTTATCCTGTTATATATATATATATATATATATATATATATATATATATATATATGAACAATAAAAACAATAAATAATGATTAAATAACTAGTGATTAGTTAATGAGGGGTATGTCTCTAAGGACATGGCCGTTGGAAAGGGTACATGCCTAGGGTATATAGCAGTCTCTCATTCTCATTTGTAATCATTTCATATCAATTTATCTATATACTATTCAATATACAATTACTTGTCCTACAATGGATGTTTGTGTCTTCGAAGTATTTTGAAGATTAGTATGTTGCATATAAAAACTTTGTTCGTTACATTAGTATCATAGTCACATTGGTAGATCTTGGCCTTTGGCCACCAACTTGTCGTCAACCTTGTTTTCATCGTAATTGAAGCGTTTCATTTTATAGTTAGGCCTTGGGCTACTTAAAAGGTAGAAAAAAAAAACAAAAAAAACAAAAAAGTAATAATATAAAAAATAAATTTAAAAAGGGAAAAAAGACATCATTTAAAAATAACAATAATAATAGTAATAATAATTTTAAAAAATTTTAAAAAATTAAAAATTAAAATTTCATAAAAATAAATAATAAATAAATCAATAGTAAATAAAACAAACAAACAAAAAAAACCACTAACCTGAAGATTTACCTCTTGATTGGCTGCACAACACAACCACATTTCCACGCCGACAATCACCCATCAGCGCTACATCCGCCACGTCGCCTCCATTGTCGTTGTCCAAAATACAACCACTAATTGAAACCGTTACAACAGTTGTTCCTCATTACCGAGCTTCTGCACCATAGTTAGTCGCTGGTCGTCCAGGCCTTCTCCTTGTAATGCGACATTCGAGCAACCACCGTCAAAAGACCACGATTGCCCCGACAGAAAATTGACGCTACCCTCGTCGACTCAGCATACAATTATTGCTATCGCCGCTAGAGCCCAACGATATCGAGTTTCTCTGTCCACCGTTCACTATCTGATCATCCCGTGGCCTCTGTCGTTCATTGAGCACGCTAATTAGCAGCCACCGATGGTTAGCTTCTAATTAAGTCCTCCACAGTGATGCCACTACCTTCCTCTGGTTAGTTGGGAGTGCCTGCTAACAGAACATGCATTCCCCATCTGCAACAGTGTTCCACATCCGTCTTTCACCACACATGTTCTTCTATCGACCACCTGGCGACTGTATACCGCCAACCGTCCGTCCATGTTACGATGTTCAACCGTTGTCTCCTCTCTTCGTCGTCTTGTTGCCACCAATACGAAGTGTCATTTAAGATCACAAGTAAAATTGGTTTAGTTAAGTAATTGTGGCATGGTTGAATTATAATGGAATCGTTATATAAAATATAAGTTATAGTCATATTATATAGGTACAAACTATATAAATAATTTAATTATAAAAAAATGGAGTAATCAGGTATAAAAAAATTATATTTAAGAAAAAATGATCAAAAAGGTGAAAAAAGAGAGTTAGAAAAAAGAGATCTTTGATCAAAGTCAATCATTAAAAAAAGAGAAAAGATAATGGGGTCTAATTCGAAAAAATAAGCTATGGATTCTATACGAAACTCTACATTATTGACCAGATGTCCATTTTGTTGAAGAGAAGATCAATATTTATCGATTTTTAAAATTTGCACAATACCTTGTTCAAAATGTTGAAGAGTGTTTATTTTGGAAGAATGTCAAGGTAATGCCCAAAAAAAATTAAAATATTAAAATAAGAAATCATAAAACTTCAATAAACGAACGAAACATCATAAAAGAAATATAAAAATCTTGAAGACATGTTTTACAATAAGTTTAAAGAAAAAGACGAGGAATTTTTTCACCGAAGGGATCATAATAAAAAATTACTTGAATAAGTCAAGAAATCTAATGTTAAGAAATAGAGAGTAAAACAAGAAAAATAAAGTTTCGCCTAGAAGCTCAATGACAATCTATCACAGAAGGAAGAAGAAAATCTACTCATAAAGAACCTTAATAAAAAATTATTATAAAAAATAAAAAGTATAAAGGATAAAGATAAGAATATCAAAGACAAAGTCAACGATTCAGAAAACGAATGGATTTTATGCTTAAAAAATCATAAGCAAGCCCTTCTTACGCAAATAAAGAAACTAAAAAGTGACAAAAAGTCACTAAATGACAAGTTAGAACAACTTCAAGAAGAAGCATTGAAGTCTCCATTTGTTTTAGTCCAAGTTGAAAATAAAGGAATAAATACAGATCTAATCAGTATCGCAACTCAACAAGAAGAGAAATCTACAAAAGTTAAAACCAATTCAGATATGGAAGCTCAAACAATGGAAATTCCAAGTGATGATTTAGTATACAATTCAAGAACAAAAATACTTGAAGTAAGTTAGGAAATCTCCACGAACATATTAGGGAAAGATCAAACTACAAGAGCTCCTTATCGACATTTGAATCACAAGAGAAAAAAAATAAGTGATTCTACATATTGAAACTATTTAGAATGAGAAAAACAGATTTATGTTGCAAGGAATACCGTAGCATTCATAATCGAGTCCTATGATAACAATCCAATACAAAAATCCAATGATCAAAAGATTGCAGAGAAGGCTAATCTAGGATGGTCTCATCTGCTCTAAATCTGACAATTATATTTATCACTCAAAGGATCATATCTTCTTATATCAACGAATATGAAAATTATGAGACAAGAAGACATTCAAAATAGAAAAGTAGATCAAGCCTTTTTATTAGTAAGCTTTGAGGACAAATGTTTTTGAAGAGGAAGAGGATGTCATGAATAATATATATATATATATATATATATATATATATATATATATATATATATATATAAACAATGTAAACAATAAAAAAATGATTAAATAACTAGTAATTATTTAATGAGGGGGCATAACCCTAAGGACATGACCATTGCTGAATATGTACATGCCCAGGGTGTATAAGCACTCCCTCATTCTCATTTGTAATCATCTCATATCAATTTATTGTATATACTATTCAATATACAATTAATTGTCCTACACTCGATGTTTTTGTCTTCAAATTATTTTGAATATTATTTCATTGTCTATATAGACTTTGTTCATTACATACCCTTTTTAACATATGTATTGATAATTTAGAAAATTGGTTAGAAAATGAATGTTGTGTTAGCCAAACTCTCCCTAGTATATTCATCATCCTTATTCTTTATGTCAATTATTGTGTTCTTATGTCAAGAGTTCCTTAGGACCTCGATAACTAAATAAGAATAGTCAAGGATGTGTAATCGAGTACAATTATTATAGTTAACACAAGGAAAATGAATATTGTGATAATTTAATCCAAAAAATATCACCTACAAAACATGACAACGAAAAATGGAGAAAGAGTATTCATACAATTATCTCAAAAATTGATATGCATCATAGGCTCAGTTGGAACTATACAACATTGAGAAAGAGAAAAATGGAGGGTGGAAAGCTTATTATGGCCTTCAAAACAATTGCAAATTAGTGGACCTTTGGATATGGGATAAGAATTTAAACTCCTCTTTAAGAGTCTCATCATCCTTGTTATATTATATGGATGTGATGTTTTGTGATGGAGCACCTCTAGAGAATTTCAGAGAAAGGTAGATAAAAGCCAAAATAATTTATATATTATAATCTAAAAATTAAATTCAATACACCCTATCTTATATTCCTCGTTGAATCCAACCTTTCTGGAATTGGGAACATGGCCATGAGTAGGTAGTTAATGTATAAGAACAAGATAAACAAAATGGATTGAAAGAGGCTCCACAATTTTTTTAAAAACTCTAGCCAAAACCACCTATGCGTAGAGTAGGGATGGTATAAGGATATCAAGTCTTAGCTAAACAACTGAAGAATAAAAAAAGAATAAAATATTATAAATATTATTATATCTAAATGTAAGATTAGTATATGGTGTGATAAGAAACTTAGAAAATAACAAAAAAATAAGATACTATAAGGAAGTGGTCAACCTTAATTTATAAGTTCAAAAGTATCGCCTTGTTTTTTTTAGCATAAAGAAAAAAATCAGCATTCCTAAGAATAAATTTTCACAAGTTGCATAGTGAAATTGAATTCTTAAAACACCTGGAGATGGAAAAATATATCATCATTGTACGTTAAGAGGGTTGAAGAAGAAAAATCACCTTTAGAGTGTCCTATATATACCTAAATTGAATCACAATTTCAAAATATATCTCACAATGTTAGTCTTCCTAACCTTTTAAGCCATCAAAACTGTACCGATTAAACACTTCACTCAATATTTTTAGAGTAAAGAAATAAATATTAAATAATTACAAATAATAAAATTCTTAAAATCGTCATCAATAAATAAATTACAATTATTTTAAAAATTATATTAATATTAATTTAAAAAATTAATTATCTTTTACCATTTTTATTTACTCATTAATTTTTTTTTAATTGATTCTTTCTGAGTTTAATCTAAATATTCTCTTTAAAAATATTTTTTCCCTCATGTTATCACTCTAGTAATTCTAAAGTTGTAAGATTTTGGTTTAAAGTTTAAGAACACTAGAGGTAACCACACACCAACTTTTAAACTCTAGGATCTAGCCTTCCTAGGGTTCAGAGAGGGCTCTCTCTATAAGATTTAACTTTATTTGTTTTATAAAATATTAGGCTAGTTATGATTGGGCAATTTGGTTTTGGTTTGATTGATTTGGTGGGAAAAATTACCTAATGAGATCGATAGTGGGAAATATTTTTGTCCATTGGGATGAGGAGTCAAAAATAAAGCAGACAGAGCTGGGTTCAAAGTCAAGAAGTCAAATGTTTTCAGGGCTAGATAGATAACCCATGAAGATCTTGGAAGGCTGTTTGGTTAGGTTATATGATCAGGATAAAGAGAAATGAAGGGTTCTTTGATCCGGAAAAAAGAAGTAGTAGGCAGAGGTCAAACTAAACAGGGAGAAATTAAGGGTACCCTACTCTGGAAATTAGCTAAAAACATGGAAATGATAAACAGTAAAGATAAGGTTCTTTTAACACATTCTTAAATAATACTCATGTTTATTCATTTAAATTTAGAAAACATTTATGGATGCATGTAACAAAGAAAGATAACAATGACAAGAAGGAAATACTTCACTTCAATAGCTCATCACATGAATCCTGAAATATGATGCTACTTGATCCAATCCAGTCTGCTACTTGAGATTTGAAACACAAAAGCCTTCAAGTCCAATCAAAAAATGACTATAGAAATCTTTAGCAATTTATTCCACAATAATACTTCAAAGAGTGAAGTATTTATACATAATTGTTTACAAAATATCCTAGAATGCTTCTATGAATTATGAAAGGGAAATAAAAATATTTTTACAATAATAATAGGGACAATTTCTCAATAAATTGGCAAGTTGTCTTATAAATTCAAATAAAATAGTAATTGATTATGGATAGGATGCACCTAGCTGCCTTGGTGTCTTCCTTGCTGGCTTTAGATATTTCAAGTTTGTTTTGAAATTTGATCTGCTTTATCTGATACTCTTTCACTGATTCTTTTTAATCTCTGATACTCTTTTTCAATTCAGATACTCTTTAACCACTGCAAAACATGTTCACTGCTGTAAAAATTTGTTTTGACTGTAATTTCAACAAACTATTTTTATCTTTTATTTTCCTACCTTTCTATCTTTCATAGTAAATCTGTCAATGACTACCAATATTTTTCACTTGGAATTTGTATTTTCTTTAACTTTGTGAAGTTTTCATTATGTTCTGTGTACCTAAAAAATTTGGTTTAATGACAAACAAGAGTCTTATCTCATTCTGCAAGTAAAATAACTCTTCAAAAATCCCGAGTAAGACTTTTCCTATTGGAATGCCTTGTCCACCACCTGATTTTTCAACTTTCTCCTCGGCATATTCTCTGATATTTTTATTGTAATCCTCCTGAGGCATTAATTTTTCATTGATGACCAAAATATTAGGAAAACTTCTTTGCCTCAAATTCTCAAATTTGACCATAAACCTGGTTATGGTAATGTTCATATTCTCACACTTCTCCTCTAACTGTTTCATCAGGTTCTTTTTGGTGATGAATTTCTTTATCTCAATGATAGTTTCAGTCTTGTCAGTAATTTAATCTCTTCCAACTCTTGCCTGTTCTTGCTGTTGAGAAACTTTATTAGTTCTAAAGCTTGTTCTGGTTTGCTGTCAAGTTCCTCTTTAGTCTTTTGAGTCTCTTCTAATGCTTCTTTGAGTAGATCTCTTTGTTCAAAATCACTTGAATGGAAGGCCACACATCATTTATGGCTTCTATGATCTTGTTCCATAAATTATTTTTCGGATATGAAATCTTTTTTTTTTAAAGTTAATTCCCTCTGTAATTTATTCAATTCTTCATTCGATCTGATGGCTTTCTGCTCATGTGTTTTGGCATTTATTTGAGCCAACTTGTTTAGATTTTCTAGATTTTCTATCATCTTCTTCAATCTGTTGATTTCACTTGTTTGAAGTGAAATTTCTTCCATAGCTTTCACTAGTTTGTTGGCCTCTCTTTAGGGTGAGCTACTGTTGTAGATGACTCTATAACTGATGTTGTGGATGATGTCACTAGCACTACAGTAGCCAGTGTAAATTTAGGTGCCAACTCTTTAGCTAGAGTTGATGGCATAGCTGTAGTAACCATAGGGATGAATGTAGGTGCTACTCGTGTTTTAGGTGTTTCTTTTTCATGGACAAGCTTGTCCATCCGAATTTCCATTTCTTTTATCTATTCTGTATGCTAAAATATTATGTTCATCATATCATATTTCTCATTTTGTCCTTCTATTATTTCCTTGGTTTGAGGATGTTCACTTGGAGGAAGTTTAAGTTGTTTCCTTGAAGCTACAATGTCCTCATTCTTTTTCTTTATTAATTGTTCTGCTCCCTTGACATTTCTAGGTCAAATCTAATCTGTAAGACCAATTCTTCCAAAGATTTGATTCTTAGATCCTTAGTATAAAAGGATGATTTGTCCAATTTCATCTAATCTTTCATGTTTGTGATAGTGTTCTAAAGTTTTTGAACACTCATAGCTTTAGTTGTAACAGTAGAGTACATCATCTCTGAACTCTGTCTATGAAATTCAATCTGATCAAAAGCATGAATTTTTTCTATTTGGACTTCTAAATCAATCTTCTTATAATCTGCCACTTCCTTTGGAGTTTTTACTATTGGCTACAATACTAACATGATTAGCTTTTTGTTTGAATAATCAAATGCAGACAAAGCATATTTTGAACACTTGGTGTTTGTTTCAGATATTGAGAGTAGATATCATTTTTTATTTATTCATTCTGTAACTTGATATGTTTGTACTTCTCCCTGATATCTAAATTTTTCTCCTCAATTGTTTGGGAGGATGAAGCTTCCATGTTATGTTGTTTCTCCATCAATTGTGTATTTCCATTGTTAACCTGTTCTTCATTCCTATTCTCTATATTCTGTTCATTTATGATAACAGTGGAAGCATCTGTGTTGGTGTCTGGGAGATATGTTTCTTCAACATCAATGGTTATCTTCTCTTTACCTACTGAATTTAACTTAGGCCTTTTGTTGTATCCTAACTTGAATTTAGCTTAAATGGTAGTTTCAGAAACATAGGTACCTTATTCTCTAATTCTCTTAGTGGCATTCTCTGTTTGATCAGCAGTCTCTAAAGTGTGACTAGTATCACTTTTCTTCACTGCATCTACTAAAGCATTCTCTATCCACTCAGTCTCATTGGAATATTTTTCTATCTCTGGTTTTGTCTCATGAATGAAGGGTGTTAACTTACATTTAACCCTCATTTTACTTATAATCCCTTGTGGATCATAATTCCAAGGATATATTTCTTCAAATATGCACTCCAATAGTTGTTTAGCTGCTTCTGCCTCTGCATCCTTATGATTGAAAATGATTGGTCCTACTTGATTCTTCAATTTGAATTATGTTTTCTTCTTTGTTGCTAAGAAATTGATAGAATCGGAGTTTAATATTTGCTTGATATACTCCAAGGCAAAAACTCCCATTGATACATGTTTGGACAACTTATAGGGCAACAAATTGGATCCAAACACTCTAATATCAGTATGTTTTTCATATAAGTACCAATCACCAGTCTTAGTTTGCTCTGACAACTGTAAAATATTCTTAATCTCATCACTTATCCCTGGCTGCTCTGTATTTTCTAATATTTTGATCAATGGACGGATGAATGAATCTGGAAAATATACATATGTGAGCTCTGTGGACTCTTTCCTGATCAAAGAGGTCTAGAAAATAACTGAAAGAGGATTCCCTTCTACATCAAGCTTTTGAAGGGTTACTTGAAAATTATCAGCTTGAAACTAAAAGAACATGTGGAAGAGGAAAGAGGTGTATCTGAACACTCATTCAATTGGAAATTTAACCAACTGGTTATGAATATTATCAACAATATATCGAGCATAATAAAAAATAACATATGGAGGTTGTCCTGGGGTAAATGTAGATAAGAAAACTAAAATGGATTCATCTGTATATTCATCAGTGAAATACCCTAGAATGAATGAAAGCATGGAAATTACATGCCTTAACCCTATGGAAATTTTTAAGTGGAATATGGAGGATTAATTTGAGGAATTTCTACCTATAAAGGCATATATATTTGGAAAATTAGGAATCTCTTATGAAAATCAAGGCCAATATACAACTTGGTAAGGGCCTCTATGGACAAAGGGACTGCTTGAGGATCAGGTTGGAGTTGTAGCATTTGGTTGATGGATTCAGTAGTAATGGTAAAACACACTTCCTCGTTGGCATTTACTTTGGCTCTCTGCTCAGGCACATAATATTGTTGACATAACCTAATGACCTCTTGACATGGATGAATTACTGGGACAACATATTTGGGCAAGTGTGATCCCCAAATATGAACTTCTTCTTAATTATCTAAGGATTTTTCATAGCTCGAGTTATGAATGTCTGGAAGATTAAATTCAATAATTGGGTTTGCTATTTTGTAGTCAACATCAGCTAATGAAATGTGCTTAATGTCTATGACAGGGGGTTGTAAAGTATTTACAATAAAAATAGTCTTAGAAGTCATCGCTGGAGTTGATTTTGGCACTTTGAAACCTTCAGGATTGCTAGAACTATGCTTTTTAGTCATTTTGGCTACTTCTGCAAGATTAAAGAGTTTGTAGAAGTATTTTTACTTTAGCAGAGGTTTCTTGGATAAAATATGGTCTTTCTTTGGGCTTTCCCTTCCAATTTTGGATTCTTAATAGGCTTTTATAGAAATCTACTGGTTTTAAACAAGAAACAAGGGTTTCTTGAGTTTTTCAGTGAATAATTGGACCAAAAAGTCTTTTGAGATTGGGCATAGAATTTTAGGCTACCTTCAGAGGGTTTTAGGGCTAAATTTGGTGTTTAAAACAGGGCGCAACATAAACATGGACTTTTTAGAAATTTTGACAGAGTTTGGCCTATTTTTTGGACTTTTTGATAGGGTTCTATGAATCAGTTTTTAATTCTAACTGGAATTGTATTTTTAAAGGTATTTTTAAAACTAAAAACAGGCTCAAATTTTGGAAGAAAAACTTTTATGCGTAGGTACAAGGTTTTGAAGAAGTCTTTGAGGTCTTTTGAACCAATTGAACGACTTCTTTCTAATCTCTGGAAAAACTCAAAGCTCCTATGCGATCTTCAATAGGTACAGGGGGGAATTTATAGGTTTTTCGGTAATAAACCAGTGAAAAATACCATTTTTCGAGTGAATATAGTGAATGTGCGCAGAGGAGGCTAACAGTGAATACATATAGTGAGTCTTTTTCGGATTTATTTATAAATTAGGGTTAATTTACCTTGCAATGAATGACGATCACATTAGGCGGGAAGGTGGTTTTAGTGTTTTGAAGGGGAGAAACCACTAGTGGTTATCACGTTCGATTTCGGTGGTAAGTTTTTTTGGAGGAAACCAACGCGATCCAGTGAAAATTAAGCATGTGGAGGAGGGAGAAAATCACAATACCACCCATTTCATATAGAAATGAGATGGGGAATATCACGCAACTTTATTTACGGTATAGGTATTCCACCGTTGGATCATGGGGTTCGATTGCAAATGACCCAAATCAATTGCAAAAGTTGCATCGGGTTGGAAAGAGTGGCCCAAGGTCTATATATGCGGCGGGTTTTTTGTACATGCAGGGATGGGTTTTAAACCTTAGAAATAACTATTTATCAGGGTTTAAAACTTTATATTATATTTTTTTAAGCAGAGGGATGAGGTTTACCTGTGAAAATCAATTAAAACATCAAGAATGTTATAAATAATATCTGGGCGCATGCTTTAATATATGGTATAATACAACATTAACAATTGTCTAAATACCATAGGGGCGGGGATTAGCTCTTATTCATAGGTTTAAACCAATGGAAAACAGGGCGGGGTTTTATTTTGTCACATGGGTTATTATAACATTGGTTTAAACATTAAAATAGAGGGTTTTGTGGGTTTATTTAAAATAAAAGGGATTTAATACTATACGGGTGGGTGTAATTAGGGATTTAATAATAATTTAGAAATTAATATGAAAAATGGATAATGTATGAATAAAAATACATGTTTAACTCTAAGTAAAGTGCAAATAAGCATAACTTGACTTTTTTGTATTTCTCCACACTTTAACTTAAGATAAAAGCATTCTTACGGCTTATGAATGATTTTTGAAAGAGAATGAAATTATTTATTTAGTCTTTTACTTTTACTAAGTAAAAATGGGTTTTTACTTAGGAAAAGAGGATTATGATTATGAATGAAGGGTAAATGCTAATGAATATGGGTATTTTGTAGGAATTCAATATTGTTTAACCAATCAGTCATCGAGCCTTGGGTCTGGTCCTAGCAGAAGTTAGAGAAATGCTCCGAGCATCTTTAACAAATAGTTTAGAATACTGAATATTTGTAGGGGAGGGGAAATTAGTAATTTTTGCCCGATGATGCTTTATTACATGCTTGCACAACTACTTTCTGCCTACCCATCTTTCTTTCTAACATTTTTTACTTCATTTTCATGGTTGAATTTAAGCTTGCAACCCTAAATCCATTTTCTTTCAAAGCATAAAAAATATCTAAGTCTAACTTTATTTCATCCGAGGGCTCAGATTAAACTGTTGAGCTCGTCAATTATTCTTTATCTTAACTATTGATTTGTCAAGTTTATACTATTTGACATATATTTATTCTCTAACTAAAACATAAAATTCAAAGCATGAAAAGTTAAGATTAAGTTGTTTAACTGATAATGGATTATGGCATTTATTGACAATATGTCGATAATCATTATTCTTGCAATAAAGTAAATAGTAGTGGCATTTTGACTTGCTCACTTTCAGGTCTTATTTTCATCTCTTTTTCTTTTGGGGTATATCTTTTCTAAGTCCTTTGATCTTTCTTTTAGGACTTTTACCCTCTTTTTATTTTTTATTATTTTTTATTTTTTCAAAATATGAGAAAACAAGTTGAAGAAAGCAAGGTATGTACATATTTACAAGAATATCAAAGTCAATTAAAAAATTATGAACCCTATTATTATAGGACCCTAACACCTCATAATTTAATAAACTACATAATTCAAATATACATTTTTTAAAATATTTTTTCCCTCATAATTTAATACATCTAATAAAATATAGAAGATGATGTTTTTAATTGTTATACACAATTTGAATAGAATCAAATTAAATTAACTTTTGTCATAGCATGATTTTATCATATATATTTTAATTATTTAAAACTTATTTTATCATTAAATCGTAATAATAAAAATTTATTAATCATTCATTTAAAATTAAAAACTATAAAGCTTTTCTCATTGGTAAATGATAAAATCAAATTAACATATTCTCATATTTAAAAGGACTATGATTATCATTAAGTTACATGAATTACATGATTACATGATTTTATGATTAGATATTAGTATTGATAATTTATTTATTTTTTAATATTATTATTTATTATCTTTAAATTTTATAAAATTTATTTAATATAATAATTTTTTGGAATTTGGCTTTTCTTGATCCATAAAATGTGATATAAAGCATTTTAAGATAATCGTGACTTAAACACATTTGTTGAGGCAAGCTTTAATCATCAAATATATTCATCATAGATGCAAACGAGAAACTGGATCAGGAACCAATTTAAATAGATAATTATTATTATCTAAACTAGCCATTGTAAATAATGCAATAAATAACTAGAAAAAGAAAATAACTATAAATTATGTACACCAATAGTTTTATGTTTTTTTATCTTATATATTTAAACTGGTTCCTAAATCATATTTCATCTATTTTTGATGATAAATCACACTTTATTAGTTCTATAATATAGTTCTATAATAACAACAAAAATATGCTCATACCCTATAATACAAAAAATTATATATAAATTTTTAATATATAAATAAAAAAATAATATTTTTATTATTAAAAATTTATATCAAATTAAATTAATTTTAATTATAATATATTTATAAATTATAAATTATAAAATAATTATATTAAAAAATAAAAATAATTAATTATAATCACTAAACAATAAAATAAATAAAAGGATGATAAATGATTGAAACAAATAACTTAAATAGTGAAGACTCTGCCCATGGCACGTTAGATAATAGATACCGAGGCATTTCCCTTTATGAACCTTAAAACTTTGAAAGGAAGATAAATGTATATTTTAATAAAAAAATAGATTAGCTAAGTGGCATATGACGAAAATAGGTCTTAGTAGGAATAATTTAAACCAGAGTTGGCCAACCAAAAACTTTGTTTTAGATTCACGTCTTTAATAATTTTGCCTTTGGAGAGGAGATATGTTGTTTTCAACTCCACTTTTATAAAGTGAGGTTAAGATGTGTCCATGCCAAGAACGGGCATGGCATATCTTTATTTTCTTAAGTGGGAAGATATATAATTAATATGTCTTTAATTTGGTTATTATCTTTTTTAGAAGCATAAATATGTATGTGTAGATTTTCAAGTGGAATCATAGTTATTAAAAATATAAAAAATAAATAGATATTCATGATAATTTGAGATTTTTAAAATAAAATCTTTCTTTCCACATTCTCCCATTAAACTATATCCTCGATCCTTTCAAAGGAATGGGATAAAGAAAAATGAACTATTTTTGTCCACCTTATCAAACATTGTTTTTAGCTTCTTCCAAACTAGGTTGTAAAGACTCCTCATTCTTTTTTTTCCTCAATGACAAACTTCATTTGGTTTTCTTTGAGAATTTGTTTTAGTCATCCTTCATAAAGAGAAGAGTGGTATTTTTATATAGTGAGAGCCTTTTTCTCAAGAGTATAGTTTCCATGTCTAACGTTCAAAAAACATTATTATACTCATTTAAATTAACTATACTACATAAATTTTGGAAGTCATTTTGTAATTCTAATAGATCAGAACTGCAATCAACAAATCAGTCAGCTTAGAGTCATTTACTACAAGATCTAGCTCAACATAATTTAATTGTCATACAACTTGTAATTATCAATATATAAAATTTATTTATCAATTTTAAAATATAAAAGTTTTATTTATATTATAAAATTTGATATATAAATAATAAAAATTATTATTAATTGGAGTGAGTTAGGAATACGATTTAGAGTTTGATTTGTAAATCTATGTTTTGGCTTAAAAATGGTGACTTACAAATGAAACTGTAGACCATATTCACTCTGACCATATTCACTCTGTTCAAATTCTAACCATAGAAACCAAAAAAGAAAAAGAAAAATATAATTAATAATTTATATTTATTTAAATTAATTTTCTTTATATTATATCTTTTTAAATATTTTTTTTAATTAATATTTTCTATTATCAAAATAACATAATTATATTGTTATAGGATCTCATTATCATAAGACTTTTGTTTTCTTCATTGACACTATCATGGGTTTGAATGATTATAAGAACATTCTTTAGAACGATTTATATTTTCTCTCTTTGTCATAACCTTGGTCCCATTTAACAATGTTATCCTAAGGAAAAATAATAAGATAATAGTTAAAATAGGAAAATAAGATTTTTGAATTTTCGAGGGAGAAGAAGAGCACTATTTTTTTAATTGTATTTTTTCTTATCTCCTTATATGTTTACTTAAATTTCAAGTTTTGGCACTCATTGGATGCATAATTAAATTCCATGTCCAGCGAGTACCCATTATGCATTCTTTTGAGAAGACATAGAATGATAAAAATGAAGATACATTAAAAAAAATGTGTTAAACATGTTTTTTAATGTAGCTTGAATTTAATTCAATGTGGGTTTCCTAAAAAGTATGCATAATGGGTACTCATTGGACATGGAATATAATTCTTCATCCAACGAGTGTCTACACTCGAAATTTTGAGTAAACTTATAACAAAATAAATGAAAAATAAAATAAAATAAAAAATAGTTTTTCTTCATTTCCCTCCATACTTTTTTCTTCTTTTCCCTTCAAAATATTTACATGTACCTCTTTTAAATTGAAAGGATTTTGATTTGTTTACATATTATGACGTAGAAATTATATGAAAATTTCATGGACACTTTTAGGCTTAAATTTCTTCTAATTACCCAACATGAGGTAGGTCATCCAAGGTAATTTGAAAATTATTGTTGAGAGATAAGAAGACTACTTATTGGTGTGAGAAGATGTTAATTCATGAGCATGCTTCGAAATACCTAGAGATACTTCTCTTTTTACCAACTGCATGTTTGCAGGGCTTACTAGGATCCCTGTTGAGTCCTCATGAGTCTGGTCAAGAATGATAGTTTGATCCTGATCTCCCAAATCATAACATCATCAACACCCTCATCCTTAGTCTCGCCCTCTATAGAGGGAAAGACACAAGGTTTCCAACTTTTAGATTTGGAAGTTCTATTAAGAAATTTCTTATTGGGATTTAACTAAGGGAAATAATTTGGTAAATGTTCAGTTTGAAGAAAAATCGACACTGGAACATAATATTCTCATAATCCAAAGATTGGTTCCAATGATAATCGCTAATTTTTAAATTTATTTTATCTAGAAGACCTTTCCTAATTTAAATTTTCACACAAATTATATCGTATATGTACAAGCCAAGTTATCCTAGTGAGGTATATGTGGTAAGAAAATGATCCAAGGAGTTTTCGATACCCTGAAAAAATGAAAAGTGTCATAGGTGCACAGGAAAATTGGGAAGTCGAACCTCGATTGGGATCTTTGTAAAAAAAATTGTAGAAGGCATGAAATATAGAAACTACGGTGTTATAAATAGGATGAATTTAACCCAAGGCAAAGGCCCGCAAGTTAGGGCCTTCTCGTAGTCTTTCGGTTCAGAAAAATGCACTATAAAAAAACTGTTTGAGTAAAAAATGAGCTTTCACTTCTTGGTCGAAGATGAATGAATCCATTATAAATATCCTTTAAACATGACCATAAACCATTGAAGCAACATATGAGGCATGCATAAATGTAGACGTGAAGGAATTCCTCCATGTGTGGATGTTAAATTTCTATAGAGGATACATCCTCCACTTTTTCCACCAGGAACGACCTTGGAAATACGTGAGTTTGATGAGAGTCACCTATCCTACGGGCATCCTTGAAGGACATTGTATTTGGTGTTAAATATTCCCCCCACCCCTAGCTTCTTTATTTAGGCAAGAAACAAGAGAGATAGATGCATCCTTCAGAATTTCATAGTCTTTGAGATCTAGATCGATCTTAAGTTTCATCCCTTTGAGGTGGATCCTCAACGAACCCACCAGAATTCATGTCAACTCTTATATCTTGGCTACGAGCATGAGTACAACATCATCCTCATTGACCATGATGTAGAGGGAATCTCCAAACAAATACCTGACAAATAATGAGAATTTTTGGGGATCAATATCCCAAACTCCTTCCTTATTTAGTTCGATTGTTTTTTCAAGCACCTTGCATATTCTATCTCATGTGCCACTTTCTAGTTTAGATTCTGATTCAATATTTTCAACAAAAATTTTGTGGGGAGTCAACAATTAAATGGCCATTCGAGGCCATATCCTAGCTCTCACATAAGCATCATCATAGGGGTTATACCCATTATTATTCAAGCTCAATCCCATAGAGACATCACCAATAAGATGAAAAATCCCCAAGCCCTTGGGTTCTCAACCACCATCATCAGCTCTAATTGCAGAAATGGGCTCCTTGGATAATCCTGTGTGAAACTTCACCTGCCTACTATGACTCTGTTGCTTCAACTTTTACTTTTCAGTCGCCACTAAAATATAACTCTCGACCATTGCTACCATCACATATTCTCATTTCCATCACATATTCTCTTTTCCATTCTCATATTTTCTCTAAATCTTAAAATTAAAAAATCATTATCTTAAAATCAAAATTTAATTATTTAATCATAATTTGTAATAAAATAAGTACTAATAAAAATTTTATAATAAAATGAGTAAAAACATAGTAAATTATTAAAGAAATTAAAGAAACATCACTAACCATGCCATGTTCACTTATAAACAATTTAATTAGAGGTATTTCCTTTTAAGATCATTAACACTGAAAGTAAAATGATTGATTATTTAACAAGATTGGTTGCACGAAAGCGAGTCCTCTCCTTGATCAGGAGATTTAGGAGCTTTTGTGTGCATGTCTGCTATTACTGTGACCCCACTTCTACAGAAATAGGTTATGGAGACAACATCCACTTTGTTCAGGCATAAACTCAACTGCAAACTGTCTTCAGTCATTTTGTAGCTTGCCCAAATCAAGTTATCAATATTGGGAAAACACACTACATATGTATGTGTAAAATGTTTAACAATATTAATTTTTTTGAGCGTTCATGACAACTTTACACCAAAAACAATAGAGATGAAATTAAAGTTCTCAGTGTTTCCAATTTGCTCAAGTCCACCTTCTGAATCATGCAACACATGAAATGTCAGCAATTCCACCATTAGGATACCTAGCATGCGAACATAGACACATTTTCTCATGTAAATTTGCAATGAAGCTTCATGCTACAACCAAAGTGTGAACTCCGGAAAAATACCCTTCAAATAACAAAGAAGGCCAACATAGGCTCTTTGCTAATGAAGAATGGCAAAGAAAATTTATATTGCAATAAGTGTACATATAGAACCAAATATAAGCACTGCAAAATAATAAAATTGAAAAATATGCTAACATAAATCCATTTGCTAATGAAAAAAATCAATGCAGCTTTATATTGCAATCAGGGGAGGTATAAAATTAAGAAAAATATCGTGTACAAAATAATATAATAACAAAACATGATACGATCGACCTATTTTCTCATGAAAATAATGTAATACAGTTGTATACTGCTAAAGAAAATATTGTAATGCAACTATATATAACAATTCAGGGAAGTAAGCAATCAACAAAAATACCCTATACAAAATTATCAAATAAAAGTGCAACTATTATAGTGCATCATTTTGAAAGTTAAGGGACTGATAGATGGGGTTTCTGAAGAAGAAAAATGCTGAGGAGGCGATGGATTAATGAATGAATTAATGAATCATATGGGAAAATATATTGTAATTTGATGGAAATGACTCTTAAGGTTGAGTTTATCACAACTGGCTTAGAATTTACAATAAATAGGAGGGGTGGGGTTTTTGTCAAAAATATTGATGAGAAAAATAAAACAGATACCTATAATTGGGTGGGTTTGAGATTTGAACGGATAGATATGAGCTAAGGAGGAAAAGCACCAGATTTCTTAAAAACAACACAATAATAACAACATAGCCATAGATATCTGTAATGCAGAATTGCTAGGAATCGTCATTAGACAGCATGTGAAGCCAAAATTTTCCTTCCATGTTCAATTTGCTTCGTCCGATTTAGAAGTCAAGGGTGGAAATTAAACTAACCCTCATTCTTGTCCCAGGGTCAAGGTAAGTAGGCACCCCCGGAAAAATTCAAATTCGAGATGACATCACCAAGAGAAAAATCATGAATGAATAAGGGTTCTTTTGTTTGTTTATGTTGTGAAGTGTTGGATTCCATTATCACAGCAATATTACAATATAACAAGACCACCATCGAATGTGAATAATTTATATTGAAATCACATCAATATTATAAGATAACAAGACAACCATCGAATGCAATTATTCACATTAAGGTATTTTAGTTCCACATAGGAGCCACTCCATCTCTTTTTTCCATATTGATTTCTTCTCTTGCACGAGAGGTTCAAATCTCCAAAGTTGTCCAAAAATAGTAGTTGCCACAAGAGATCCCCATATTAGGAATTAGTATCTTGAAAATTAAGTGAAATATTATTTCTTAAAATTAAGTAAAAATTTGTGTCTTGAGACTTACATAAAATGTCATTTGATTCTAGAATAGAATTAAAATGGCCATAGCCAAACCTGGTACTTAGTTCTAAATATGCTTGCACCTATAGAAGATGATAATGGTAATCATGTTAGAAATAACATTGAAATGATTTTATAAAAGCAGGGACCTAGTGCTCGAATACATAGAAACCTTGGGGATATGATCAGATACTTGTTCATGCATTTTGATACTAAAAATAAATAAATGGACACCTCTTACATGCATTCCATACCAAAAAAGGTGTAAATAAAATGACAAATAAATATAATATTGATCACTGGGTGGAATCACAAATGTCCTTAGTTGGAAAGATATCCACGTTGCGTTTTGCATAGAATCTTGATGTTGTCACTTATTTATGATGCAGGTTTGTTTATTGTAGGGTTGTTTAGTCACATTGATTTTCATGAACATCCTCCAACCTTTCAACTTTGGACTCTCAAATGTCTCAAAAATGGTTGCCATAGATGCAAATATGGCTTACTATATGTGTGGATTGATGGATTTAGAGGAAAGAGATTGATAGAGCGCCCTATATGGGTTCTTAATGATTTCCATCCTACAGGCACCATTCATTGATCTACTTATTCAGAATGATGAAGGCATTAGAGGCTCAAAGAGATGACCATGGCTCATTATGGCCCAACTAAAATAGCTCCTGGAATTGGTTTTCAATCCCCTCAGCCTCACGAGGAGCAAGGAAATATGAGGGGGCATTGGGTAAATATTCTCCTAGGATGAGATGGATGGTATGTTCATTGTGAAAAGGAGGAGGGAGGCGTGTGGGAGGCTCAAGGACATTGGCGAACTAAAAGAGTAAAGGGGGCATGTCCTATGGAACCGAGTGGTTAGTATTATTCGGTTCGATAAGGCAGACTAGACACAGAGGGATGCATTTTTGAAGAATGACTTGGTGAATGGCCTCATTTTATATGGAGTCTAAGGTGATGTGTAGAAGAGAAATGCACGTATAAGTAGGAATCCAGATCAAGGAACTGGAGCTTCAGAGGAAGTTGTGGAAAATCCTGAATCCAGAGAACAAGTGGATACCAAAATCAACAATGATTTCGACTATATAGTTGCAGATCTATCCCAACAGTTTCAAGAGGAAGAACCCCCCAGATCAAGGAATTACTACCTAATGTTGGCAGAATTGGACCAGACCCAACCACTCTTCAGGTGTCTTTGAATCTATCAGGAGTGTTTTCATCTGTATTCCAATGCATTCAATGAGTAATGATGAGAGGACAAAGCGACTGATCAGATTTCTCAAGAGAGCACATGTAACTAGCACTTCGTTCACCATAAAAAATACATGGATCAGGATGGCGAACAATGTGGTGAACAACCTTCAAGGTGCCAGTGGTGGAGAATAGCGTTCAAGGGAAGATGAAGAGCTTGTAAGGGGCTGGAGGCAAGGAGAAGAGTGAGAACAACCTTCAAGGTGGCGGAAGATGTGGTGAACAACCTTCAAGGTGTTGGTTGTTAGATTACATGCAGATATGGCGAAAGTGGCGGAGTCTTGTTAAAAAAAATTATAGAAATAATATATAGAGTGCATGCATAGTCAAAACTCATGCAAACATTTATTTCCTCCTTAAACTAATGCTATTATTAGTTTCGTAATTTCAAAATGCTAAGAGAAAAAAATTAATATAACCTAGGTTTATAGCATCCCCACCTTGGGAAGGAGTCAATAATACAAAAAAAATTTCCATACACTTGAGCCTAAAAACATTGGCTATCATGGAATTTGGACAAATAAATCAAGTGAAACTAATGTTATCTGCACAATTTTGATTACAATAGTCCCTCCGTAGGTGCGAGAGGGACTAATAATAAGTTGGATTAGATAATTAAAATGTGATCAAGCTAAGTCTTAGTATTATATTAAGATAAAATTAACCTAATATTGTTTGCCAAAAACTTTGGTTTTAGATTTATGATTTCATTATTTTTTAATTCAGTTTAGTGGTTCTTTTTATTTTGACTTTGCAGAGGAGATATGTTTTTTTTTTCACCTCCAATTTTATGGAGGGAGGTTAGGATGTCCATGTCTACAACAAACACACTTTTCTTATCATGTTTTTTCTAATGTGAAGATATATAATTGGATACCCTTACTAGTTTTACTATTTTTAAGGGTATGTATTTGTAGATTTTCAATTGGAATTATATTTATCAAAGATATTAAAAAATATATAACAATAAATATATATTAGTTATATAAATTAAATTTTTAGTAAATATTGACTTATATGGATTCATGATAAGCATTAAAATATTTATTTTATTATACATTTTACATTGCCCAAATTAAAATTTAAAAAAAAAAAAACATAAAAATTAACAAAATTATATATTTATTTTAAGTTATTATTATTATTATTAATTATAAAAAAAAATAATATATTAGTTAAACATATATACAGTTTTTAGAAACATGTAAGAATATTGTTACCTATAGATATTCATGCCCACTTAAATATTGATATGACTTATTTTATATGTTGCATGAGTTTCTGGAATGTGGGAATGTTGGGAAGTTGGGTACATGTGTCCCGAACGGTTAGAAGTTTCCCCAAAATTTACAGGAAACAGCTAATTGGGAGCGGTAATATTATATAATAAAACAAATTAATTTTTTTTTAATTTTTTTTTCATTACATAATTTATATAATAATCAAAATTAATATTGAATCAAAATATTAAAATATTAAAATCAACTTCAAATTTTAATTCATCATATGAGTAACATGGAAGAAACCCTTAGCTCGAATGCGACCAAGAAACCATATCCCGGCAGATACGACCGCCTTGGTCGTACCGCTTCTCTTCCACCAAATGCGACCCGGGAACTCTGAAGAAACCCTAGCCTGAATGCGACTCCAAAGAAACCCTAGCCTGCATACGACTCTGCCTTGTTGACCTGCTCTCTTCCAGCCCGCGCGGCCTGAACGCTGACAATGGCATCCAGTTCGGGGGGGGAAGGACACCCCCCCCTGTCAATAACGCTAGCACCCACGCAAGCTCGGTGCATAGCAACGAAACAACCCTCAAAAGTAAGGATGAGCCGCTGCCTAACGCGCCGTCTTCGCAAGCTCAGCCGGAAGTAGAAGCGCCCAAATCCTCCACCTGCAAACCTATTGCCACGGAGAGGCCAAAAATCGAACTGCCGAGCCATCGAATCAACGCCCGAATCCAGTATATGAGGGACCATGCCCTCATTGGGAAGTTTATAGGGTTCTGGCCAACTGAGAAAGCCCTTTATGGCTGGGTTGCTTCCAAATGGAAACCCAAAGGGCAAGTTACATTACAACTCGGACCAAAAGGCTTCTTCACAGCAATCTTCAATTGCCTGGAAGACAGAAACAGAGTAATGGATGGAGGTCCTTACTTCTTTAACTCATCTGGGTTGTATCTCCGAAACTGGGTAGAAAGATTCAATCCAGACAAAGAAAACTTCCACTGGGCACCTGTCTGGATACGCCTATACTCGTTACCCATAGAATATTGGGACGAAGAGTCACTCCAAGCGATAGGCAAAGGCCTCGGGGAATTTATCAAAATCGCAGAGGAAACAAAGCTTCACCGATATACTTCATATGCTCGCATCTGTGTTCACATGCATCTGGACAAGCCTCTACCAGATGCCGTAAGTATTTATCACGATGACTTCGAGTGGATACAGCCTCTTGATTACGAGCATGTCCCCTTCAGATGTCGAAGATGCCATGCCCTAGGGCACCTCTTCAGAGATTGCCCTCTTAACGCGCAGGCGCAGGCAAAAGAAGCAGAAACAGCCCCGGAAGCTGATGGCTTTACCAAAGTTCCCACGCGAAGAAAGCATGGCAAGAAGCCCTCCACGACTGGTAAGAAAACTCCCCCTTCTTCCAATAATCCTTCAACCAGTAATAGTTTTGCTGCTCTTTCTAACCCTGACCTCATTCCTGAGTTAGACCCTAACCAGCTGAAAGCCCCCTCTCAACCCCCGGTTACCCCCAATCCCACTGCTAAACCCAATCCCAAACAACATTCAAACCAATCGCTTCCTCCTGATCCAAATCCAGATAACCTGCCTGCTGGAATTAAACTCCTTCCCTGGCACCCTGCCACAATGGAAGTCGACAACCCCATTGCCCTCCCTAACACCCAGAACGAAGCTCTAACCATCAGCAACCAAGAAATTCTCATGGAAGACGACTCCGAGGGCCCTGACCTAGGAGAAATCGATATATCAGAGCTAGAGGAGGCTTGCATAAACCAAAATTTTGATACTATCAATCCTCAGCACATAGATCAACTAGAAAGGGTCTTCTCAAGTGTCCATCAGGGGAGAAAACTCGGCATTCAAGCTGGTAGTCACTGGGACAGTCTCAAAATCACAAAAGAACCCAAGAAAAGAGGGAGAAAGCCAGATTGGCAGCGTACCATTACCATAGGGCAGATATTGGTCGACTCAGGCCGCTACCCTAAGCTTACAAGGTTCTTCAAACCACTGCCAAACAGTTCCTCATGAAGTTGCTGTCTTGGAATATAAGAGGGCTCAATAGCCCTGGCAAGCAAAAAATTCTGAAAAATATGATACAGAAGGAAAAACCAAACATTCTTTTCCTTCAAGAAACAAAATGCAACAGTGAAATTCTAGGAACAATCCTGTCTAAGGCCTGGCCCAGCTGCAGCTCAGTAGTAGTGGACGCTTCAGGTTCCTCGGGAGGTCTAGCTATCGCCTGGGATACGCTAACCATAGATCTTTCAGATTTTCATGCAGGGCACCACCTGATACAAGCAACTTTCCACCCCATTGGTACCAACATACGGGGGCATCTATCCAACGTCTACTTCCCGCAGGATCAGGCAGGGAAAATAGCTCTTCTAAATACCCTGGCAACTCTAAATAGCAACAGAAATCACCCTATCTGGATCGTTGCAGGGGACTTTAATATGATCACGCAGATGAGAGAAAGGACAGGAGGCAGATTCAGAGCAGACCCGGACAGTGGCCACTTCAGAGAATTCATATCCAGCAACTGGCTTATAGACATGCCCTTCTCAAATGGTACTTTCACCTGGAACAACAAAAGATCTGGAACCCAACACATTGCTTCCAAGCTTGATCGGTTTCTCATCTCTGACAACGCCATTCATACAGGAGGGGACCTATTGGCCTCAATCCTACCGCAAACAGGCTCAGACCATTGGCCCATCATGCTCCATTGGCAAAATGTTGGTCTGCAATACAAAAAACCGTTCAAATTTGAGGCTTTTTGGCTCTCCCATCCCTCTTTCAGAGAAGTTGTCACTCAGGCCTGGCAAAGCTTCACGCCTCCTTCAGGCTCAAAAATGTACCAATTTCAACAAAAGCTCAAGCATCTTAAGACTGTCATAAAAAACTGGAACGTTTCCGTCTTTGGAAATATCTTTCAAGAACTCAAAACCCTTGAAAGCAAAATGGAAGAGATACAGCAACAAATCATAAACGAGGGCAGAACTGAAGCACTAGCCGATCAGGAACAAGCCTTACATCAGCAAATGGAAGAGAGGCGTAAGCAAGAGGAAGTCCTATGGCGGCAAAAATCTAGAATAGCCTGGTTGAAGGAGGGGGAAAAGAATACCAAATTCTTTCACAGATCCACAATACAAAGACGAATGCAAAACCGCATTCCGCATATCACCAATCAACAAGGAGCAAAGATGGAACAACAGGAGGAGATCGAACAAGTTCTGCTGGACCACTTTCAAGGCATACAGCGGGAGGACCATGCTATAGACAGAGAGCCAGCCATCAGCCACATAACTCAACTTATCCCAAGGTTAATCACGGAAGAACATAACAAGATGCTGCTCTGCCCTATCGCTCTCCAAGAAGTTGAATTGGCCTTGTCCCAAATGAAGGACGGCAAGGCTCCTGGGCCCGACGGATTCACTTCAAATTTCTTCCACACTTTCTGGGATCTGATCAAGGAAGAAGTCTGGCAGATAGTGGAAGAATCCAGGGCAGATCACTGGCTCCTCCCCTCCTTAAATGCGACCTTTATAGCACTGGTGTCGAAAGAGGAAAGACCAAGCAATCCAGATAAATTTCGACCCATAGCACTCTGCAACGTGATCTACAAAATCATCTCCAAGGTCGTAGCCAACAGACTGAAGCCTCTGCTCCCACTCCTCATATCGCCTGAACAAACCGGATATGTAGAAGGAAGGCAAATCATGGACGGCATCATCCTCACGCATGAAGTAATACACTCCCTCAAAATCTCCAAGAGGCCAGGTATGCTCCTTAAAATTGATCTATCAAAAGCATTTGATAAATTAAACTGGCATTATATTCAAAGCATTCTGGCTGCTTATGGCTTTGACAGAATGTGGATAAGATGGATCATGTCCCTCATCTCCTCCCCCCTCTTCTCCATTCTTGTCAATGGTATTCCTTCCAAGCCTTTCAAGCCTTCCAGAGGAATCAGGCAAGGAGACCCCTTATCTCCCTTCCTTTTTGTACTCATGTCCGAAGGTCTCAGCAAGCTTATCCACCATGCTGTCCTCACGCACCAGCTGAAAGGCCTCTCCCTTCATGGCTCTCTCACCACCCACCAACAATTTGTGGATGACAACATGTTGTTTGGGCTCCCTTCAGTCCAGGAAGCTAAAACTTTCCAAAATATCCTTAACCTCTTCGCCACTGCCTCTGGCATGACTATCAACGTCTCCAAGTCTCAGATTTTCTTCTTCAATACCCCTCCTCTAATTCAAACCAGCATAATTCGAATTCTCAACTTCTCTCACGCTCATCTCCCCTCCAAATACCTTGGAGCCCCTCTCATTGCCAACGCCATCAAGCATTCCACTTGGAATCACCTTCTGGAAAAATTGGAGGCTCGGCTTGCCTCCTGGACTTACAGAGCGCTCAACTTACCCAGCAGACTTATCCTAATCAAAGTTGTCTTGCAGTCCATGCCTCTCTACCTTTTTTCTGTGCTTGCAGCTCCTAAATGGGTACTCAACCAAATCAGAAATCTGCAACGAAGATTCCTTTGGGGATCCTCAGACCAAAAGCGCAAATGGGCTTTGGTCAACTGGGATATGGTCTGCTCCCCTAAAGAAGCTGGAGGTCTTGGCCTCAGAAATCCCATCCACAGCAATGAGGTTATGGGGGCTAGACTTTGGTGGAACTGGATTGCAAACCCTTGCAAACCTTGGGCCAAACTTTGGACTGCCAAATATGCCAACAATAGACCTCCCAATGATCTGATCAGGCTTCACCCTGGAAGCACGGGTTCACTCATCTGGAACGCAGCCAAAGTGCACTATGCTCTTATTCAGCAGCATAGCTTCTGGGAGATAAAAAATGGGCACACAGCAAGATTCTGGACGGATTCCTGGCAGCAACAACCCCAACTCTCGGAGCTTCTCAATCTTCCCACTCATGGCCGCCCAAGCCCTCTGGAAGAAATCAAAGTTGAGCAATGCTGGACACCCACTATCACCAATAATTTTAGGCAGTGGAAACCTCCCACCTCTCTCCTGCCCAATGCTCCCAGCAACACTCAGGAGGCTCTACAAAAAGAGCTACAAAGGAGGAAAATTCGAAACTCAGAGGAACCTGATACTCTAAGGTGGGGATACACTACCAAAGGCATGTTCACCACGAAGGAAGCCTATGATATTATGCACCCTATCCAGCTCCCGAAAGATAAGCTTTGGCAATTTGTATGGGCTCCTGGCAATTGGCCTAAAGTGTCCACCTTTCTGTGGCTTCTCAGTCACAAACGCATCCTCACCTGGGATAATCTGCTTAAGCGAGGCTTCAACGGCCCCTCTCAATGCCCAAACTGCAAGCAGGAAATGGAAACTATTCAACACCTCATGTTGACTTGTCAATTAGCTCATCAATTATGGGAAAAAGTCTGTTTCAGAAGTCAGCGCAGCAAACCAAAAGGGGACGTCGTCCACATCATGCGGCTCTGGCCCAAACGACCTTACAACAGCCCCATCCTCAACTATCTTTGGCAGCTGATCCCTGGCCTTCTCTTCTGGTCTTTATGGAAGGAACGAAACAGAAAAATTTTCAAGCATCAAACTACTCCTCTGGACATCATATGGAACAACCTACATAATAATCTTCAAGAAACCATTGCCCTGCAGGCTTGGCAAGAAGAGGATCTCCCCAAACATCCGCAGGAAGAAGCTATATGGAAAAACTGGCAGATAAGGATAGCGATCTCACTTGGCAGCTCCAAGACAAAAACTTCAGGCTCCCCAATACCCTGGACACCTCCACCTCCAGGCATTTACAAGCTAAATTTTGATGGAGCCTCCAAAGGCAATCCCGGCCCTGCAGGATTTGGGGGCATTCTCAGAAACTCACAAGGGGACACTCTTGCCATCTATTATGGATCGATAGGATGGGACACTAACAACTCAGCGGAGCTGGAAGGCCTCTAGCAAGGAATAATTCTTTCACATCTCTACAATCTTTCGCCTATTATAGTGGAAGGAGACTCTCAGGTTCTAATCACTATAGCCAATCAACTTCTTCAAGGCACCAGACCTGACAAAGCTGCCACCAGCTGGAGATTGGCCTCTCGGATAGATACTCTCAGCAGATGGTTGGACCACAATCAAGCAATCTCCTTTGCACACACCAAAAGAGAAGGCAATAAAGTCGCGGACTTCCTTGCTAATCTAGGAGTTGACTGCGCAGACTCTCTCAATCATGGTCCTCTTAACATTATCCATGACCAGGACACACTTCAGAACTGCATCAAATTGGTGCAAAAAGATCAAGATCTTCCGGATGCGGATGTATGACAGCCCCATGGTGACAGGGGATACGTGTGTGATCCTCTTCCCAAAGCACGGTGAGCGTGGTAGCCACATGGCTCCCCATGGCTACTCTCAATGTGCCTTCAATGCGCCTGCCACCCTCTTCAATGTTCATTTGAGCCGGCACTTCTATAGCTTAGTCTCGACGGTTCTGGGCATCATGGCCATTGACAATCTGCTCGATCCTCTGTCCGAAGCGTTCATCGCCTCCCTCCGTGACTGTATGGTGCCTCTCGCCGGCGAGTGCCCTGCCCACTGTGCTGAGCCAAGTGCTCGCACAGCCACAGGGCGGCGCTGCTCTTTATTAAGCTGTATTGAATTCTCTCAGGGTGTTCACTTCTCGAATAGCAGGTTTTACACAGGACGGAACGCTGGCCCTCAGCTGCTTCTGAACCAGCCCGAAGTCCTGCACTCCGGTGGCCCGCCTCCGTTCACTTCTTGCTCTTCTGCTGTGGCTGTTCCGAAAACCCCCGACAAAGAGATTTCCATGCCTCGTCTCAGGCCTCGTATGACAGCTCGCAGAGGCAGCTCTCGGGGTGGTTCCGCCGGGGAGCGACCCTCCTCCAGTAGAACTGCCTCTGAAATCCCTTTTGATTTTGTTTACGTCCCCCTGCCCACCCGCAGACCTTTCATCCGGCAGTCTACCCAACGCGCAGAATTGAGGTTTGATGGCACCCACTCCTGCCCCTCGATTACTGCCTATATCACCATTACTTTGTGTGAAGATGCCTCTGTCAGCTCCACTTATGCAATTTCCCCCCCTGCTGTCCCTCCTGGCCCCCATTCCCCCACTGTTGCGCCTCACTCCACCTCCACTGCCACGCCTCCTGAAAACCTGGCCACGCCTGATGCTGCTGCCTTCCCCCCCTGTGCTTCCTCTCCCTTGCAGGTGGAAACCTCGGAGGCCCAAGGCGCAATGATTCAGAATGTTACAGATGCTAATGTGGATGAACCGGAGAACTACTACGGCTGCCCAATTCTGGAGGAGCCACCGTCTCCAGTCACTTCCAACTGAAAACAGTATGGTCTTAGACATAGCTTCTTTTTGTAATGCTGTTAGTTCTACTATGTACTTAGCAGTCTACTGGCTCTCGTTCATTACAGTTCTAGCTTTTTGTCACAATGCCTATGCAACTATAACAATTCAGCCGGTTTCCCATCATAAGGGCGGCAAGACTGTTTCAAAAAAGCTGGTTTCCCTATATGGGCAGCTTCCTTTCTGCATTATGTTTGACTTTCAAGCCCAGTTTCAGGCTAACGCAGCTGAACTGCGGCAGTTTTGTACTACTACTTATACATAAATAGA
>JAXQQM020066390.1:0-23534 GCA_034641835.2 Pinus albicaulis
TCTAGGTTATCTTGGGATTGTGTTTGAGAGACTAGTCTCCATTTTCAGCCCCTCTTGAGCATCATATCGGTAGATCCACTTGTTCTTATTTCCCAACTATAGTAACCCTCACTAGAACTGTGTTGTCATGTACTCCGGTATTTCTGTATAGCAGCATCACTTGTGGTTTTATTGTATTTGGGCATTGGAGGCTTGTTTGCCTAGTTTGAGGAGTTTTTCCTCAACCTATTGTATATTTTGCTGTTGTGATACATAATATAATGGATCTATTATTTTCTCATGTTCTTGTATTGATATTTGTTTTACATTCTAGTTTTATGTTCAATATTACTACTTTTCCTAATTTGGAATATTACATAATACAACGCTATTTCCCTCACTGAGAAACCTATGCACTTCATTGACTATATCACTCTAATCCTGGCACTGATCTAAGTAAAATCGGTCCAATATTTAACCACTTTCTTGCCTCTTCCTGGTCAGCCTTGCTTATGCATTCCTAGGCTAATTAAGCCCCTATTAATTAGGAAATTCCCAATTAATGATTTCGGAATAACTTCAAGGCTTCTCGATGACCTCATGCATGACCTATACAATTTTGTATTATACAACAAATAGTTATCTTCCCTTTAACCCCAATCTCAAATGGGCCTTCCTTAGGACTGGCATTCAACAAAAATTTATAGATTATCAGTTAATTTATTGATCACTACTCATGAGTTAAATCATATTTAATTCCCTTGGCCTCTCACTAGCTCATCTCTCAATTAGAACTAGTTAAATTGATTTTAACTCAATTAATTGAGTTAACTAATTGAAACTCACAAATACCTATAATTGGGCCCCCTTAAAATATGAAAGTACTATACATGCCTCCTCTTTGATCCTCAACTCGAATTTACCAAGCTAAATCAGTCTTTCTGACTTATTTAACGAATATAAGTTGTCATGTGATGGAATTACAATTTATTTTCCAATTTAATTAATGGAAAATTAAATTAGAAGCCTCATGAGTGCCATTTTCAATATTTCTTGTTTCCATTTTCAACAAAGGCCACAACGATCAACGATCCTTGCCCGATTACTCCTGAACTATCTATGAACTCTACATGCTCTGATCTGCTAGAAGCCACCATGGCCAAAAAGCCTCGCTTAGTTTTTTTCAAACTATCTAACCACCATTGGATTGAGAAAAATGCTCACTTATACTTATTTCTATAGATTCATCCAACTCCACTCCTCTATGTGGTTCTCATGTCATACATTTTCATATTGGAACCGAGAACTACTCAACATGAGCTCTGCAACAACATATCATCAAAGCACAAAATGAAAAAACAAATATCTAGTCTACAAATATAGCACAAACTACAACAAAATCTATCCACACACTTCTACCAATCCACACTTCACCTTCTCACTCACTACATCAAGATGATGGTTGAAACATATTCTTCTATCTACATCAACATTTGCAAACTACTTCAGAAAGTATGCAATAAAACTCACGCAACTTGCACACTCTTCTCCACTCTCTTACTCACTCAACACATAAAGAGAATCAACCATACTATCATTGAGCTTCCTCCAATATGGATGGATTGAGATGCTCAACTCAATAATTACAAACTACTGGGATTCACAATTCTGTTCATATGCTTAATTTGATTTAGGTTCAGCTCATTGACTTGATCAAGCCACTAAATCCACTTTTCTTTTGATATTTTCAACTTTGATTAGCTTCTATAGGCCCCACTACCTTTTTCGACCATAGACTAAAATTTTTTGATAAAAAACATTGCCACAATACGAAAACCAACTGATATGTGTAAGGAATCCAAAGAATTTTTCATGTTTTCCTTTGGTCACATGTACAAGACTATGAAAATTCAACTAGTCACATGCATAGGCCCGACTCTCAGTGATTGGAAACTTTCAGTCACTTTGAGGAACCATCATCCATGCGAATTCGATATAGGATGAAGGAAAAATCAATCAAATCATCTCAAGCCTCTCCCAAACTTCAGGGATACCTTCATCATCTTCTAAACACCCCTCCAAGCCTCTATAACAAGTCCACAACAGATGATAGAGTCCAAGAACATCTACAACAATTCAATGACATGCACTCCCTAGTCTGCCAAACTTCTCATCAAGACCAACACCTCCCATTCCTCAAGCAACAATAAAAACTTGTCCAAACACCTCCAACACCTGTAGAAGCATCTCCAACACCGCAACAACACCAAGTAATCCAACTGCCTCCAACACTAGTAGATGAACCTCCAACACATGTAGAAACAATACCTCTTATGCTTCCAACACATGTAGACACATATGAAACACCTAGTGCAACAATCCAGCCACTTGCAACATCAACATATTCAACATATGACAAGCCATCATACCATGCCTTAAAGCCATCTCTACTCAACTTCCAAAATCCTCCACTAAGTCATGCCACAACCAAGTTGAAATCAATGCCAACCAATAAGACCATCAATCCAAACACTCATCACACATCATGAGGAGGACTAATCATCATTAAGTAGACCTAAGGAATATGATGAACAACCGCAAGACCTTGTTGACATCAATGCCAACATTTTTGAAGATTCTAGATTCCCTTCATAAATTCTATGGATAGAATACCTCACTAAGAATAGTTAGAATACCAAATTTTTTTGAAGGATATTATTTTCTAAGGTAAGTTCAAGGTGATTTATGTATTAGACTAAAGGCATTGATTACAAGACCAAGTCTTCTTTCGCGCAAAGCCTTTCTAATTGTAAAATTTGTTGTGAGATCTCGAGGATGTAATTAGATCTTGCAAAGTATATACTAATTTACCTGGTGTGCTAACAATGGGATGCTTAATGAATATTGAAGTAATTGTGAAAATCCAATCTCTTGTAGTTGTTATACAGGGTCATTTGTGTGATAGAATTGAACAATCATCAATATTGACCATAGTGTTGTAAAGCTAATTCGATTGATTGCTTTGGTCAACAGTGACATCAAGTGTGGTGTTGTAAAGCTAATTCCTTTCGTTACTTTGGTGATCATTGAAATTAAGGGTGTTGCAGTTTATATGATACCTGGAGGTTTTTTAAGTGACAAGTGCAACTATTATCATTAGATGGATACTTGTCTGACAATGAGATAAGTGTTGCTATTTAGATTTGATTGATAATATTTGTGAACTTGTATGCTATTTGAAGTTATTTATATTAAGGGTTGTTATTGAGCATTGGTATTACTAAGTGATTTGATGTGCTAACTATCATATTATTGATGATATTGCTATTGGGTAATATATATGTTGTAGGGTTTTTCTGGTGACAAAGTAAGAGTATGAAATTGCTAAAAGCATGTTGTTCATTATTACTAATCTTGTCAAGTTGTTGTTGATTGGTTTGTGAGTAGATCTAACTATTGATATGTTGAGGTTTGAATTGCATGTTAAGTCTAATGATGTAATATTTATGATTATTAGTGGAATCTAGGGTTTGTATGGTAGCGATATGTTGACCAATGTTAATATGATGAAGTTGGAGTTGCTTATGAATAAGTGTTGCGTCATTACAAGATTATAATATATTAGAATCAATGTTTATCTTCAGAACTTGTATGATGTTGAAGTGGAATATATAACTATATTTCATGCTTGAAGGTATGATTTTATTTGTGATAAAGGGAGTGGATCTCGATTGAAAATGGATGAAAGGGAAGTCGACGATGATTTGTGGTGTTGATACCTCTAGTTGGTGGGTGTCAAAAAACTAATTTGAGGGAGTAGGTGCTTCTTATTGGTGGGTTCCAACAAAATAGTGCAAGGGACTGGGTGATGCTTACTAGTGGGTGCTAGTGAAACAATGCAAAGGGGGTAGGTGCTTCGTAATGGTGGGTGGTAACAAAACATTGTAAGGGGGTGGGTGCTTCTTACTGGTGGGTGGTGGGTGCCAGTGAACATATGTAAAGCAATTATTGAAGATTAAGAAGAAAAAAGAATGATGGTTTTCCCTTTATGAATTTTTACTTAATATATTTTTGTTCATATGCATGATATGTATGGATCTATTGTATGTGTCCTTTAATGATGCTTTTATGACCCATTACTAAACAAAAAAATAAATTTATAATAATTGTTCAAATTACTAACATACTGGTTCCCCACAAAGTAACATCCGCCTTCCTAAAATACATCACGAAAATATAACCTGTGAGATATCTAATATCTATTCTTATTAAAAACTAAAAAAACAAGAAATTTAAAAATATATATAATATTATTAAGTCTTATTTATAATACATATATCTTGATAACTTTACATTTAAAACTAAAATTAAATTACATTTAAAATTTAAATCGAACATAAAATTTTAAATTTTTTATATTATAATATTATTAAATCTCTTATAACAAAGACATAACATTAAAATTAAACCTATTTATTAAATGCTCCCATCATGAAATATTTTTTTAACTTATTCTTAAATCTCCCTTATTACACAGACAGAACATTAAATAGAGCTAGAGCTATCTGAAAAGGGAGGATTCAAAACAAATCCGGCCACCACGGTAATATTTATCCGTCAATGGTAAGGTGCCCAAACATTCCCAACAATGACGTGACATCTCATAAACCCATAGACGCTGCATGGTGACGTCCTTTTTGTCTTGTTCGATCCACATAACAACACCCCGACCTCCCATGAGATCGTGACGTCTCCAGAACGAAGGTAGTGGTGGTGCTGAAATGCGTTCCTCTGATCTCCAAACCTTCTGCTGCATATCAAATTTCAAAAGCCTCAACTCCATTATCCTATATGTTCTACCTACCACACACACCTCATTTTCATGCTCTGCAATACACAGCGGAACGAACAACTCGTGGCGAAGCGGGATTGGGTCCAACCACGCCTCTTCTTCCAAGTCAAACAAGAGCACCATGTATGGAATGGACAACCAACACAATAGACGTTGATTCACAATTTGAGCATTAGCATTCAAAGGTGGACCAATTTGACCGTTATTTTTATTTTCCTTCGACTCTGGTACCTGCTTCCACGTCAGCTCTTTGAAATTGTAAACAAAAGTGGTCCTTTCAGAACGATGCTCCAAAATTACATACGACTCCTGGCACAAGACGAGCTTGGATACACCGCTTTTCCGATCGAACGCGATTCCTGCAATCTCCGAAATACTTTTCCGGCTGTAGTCAGCGGCCGGCGCCATCAAAATCCGTGAATTGGCGTCACCGGGAAAGAGAGGATTGTAGACCCGGAATATCCTCTGCATTCCTGAAGGGCGTAGGTCGGTGTGGTAGCACAATAACCCGTCGCCGTAAGCAGTCAACGTCCACTGTTGGCCAACATTAACGCCAGACTCCCAGACGTCGCGTCGGGCTTGAAGGTATAAGGGCGTGTGAGCGGAGCGGTTTTTGTCATACTCAATCACAAACTCTAAGTCTGACAGCAGAGATTTAAAATAGTTACATGAAGATTGTAGTCTGCTCAAATCCGAGGTGGGAAGCCTTTTGAGCACCATAAACTGGAGATGCCAAGGAAGTTTATCCCACGTATTTTCCATGTTTTCCAATCGCTTGCAATCTGCTTTTGCTCTTGCTTCTAAACTTCTAAATCTCGACTCACACAATGCCCTCCCTTGTTTTGAGAATTTATATCTGTCGTACCATGCTCGTATTGGTTATTGTTAGCCTAATTCAGAATTGAATACTTCACTACTTCATAACTCAAGTTTTCTCGCGTGCACTTTTCTATTATGAGAATATTTTCATAATTTTTAATAAAAAGATTAGTTTTGAATTTTGGAAAATTAATATATTTAGTAAATATGTTTAATCTTTAATTAGATAAGACGCTATTTATATAAAAAGTTAGTAATGTAGTTTTGCTTGTGTCGCATAATTTATTTATATTGCAATAATATTTGTATTGTGATAGTTAATGAATTATTTGTTTTGCATATGAAATTATTTATAAATATATATTCACTTTAAGGTTAAATTTATTTTTTACTCTTGTATATTTTTAATATTTTAAGACAACTAAATAAACTAATTGTAATTTTTTTTTAAATAATAAAAACAAATTTTTTTGTTCTCCAATATACCATTTTCCATTTTCTCTATAACGATAAATTAGTTTTTAAAAATAATAGTAATTTATATTAATTATTTCTAATTTAAATAAATAAAAAATAATAACTTTTTAATTTCAAAAATGTATTTTCTGAATATTAAAATTAATTTATATAGTCTCAGCATACTTTTATATATCAAAGATTTTATCATGAGTTTCACCATAGTGATTCTCACTTTCACTTTCAAACTAAGTGACGCTCAATTTCATGACCAGCGAGTTTCACCATAGCGACTATCACTTTCAAACTAAGTGACTGCCACTTTCAAACTAGACGTCACCATTACTTGTTATTCATACTCGTTATTGGTATTTTTAATAGTTAATAATTAATTATTGATTTAATCAATTATAATTAAAATAATATTGTTTTAATATAAGTCAAAGCAAACTTTAAATATAATTTATAAATATATATCAATTTTGTGGAAATTCCAAATTAAAATTATTTTTTAATATTATTAAATAAAAAAAAATAGTAAAATAAATCAACCATTATAATAAAATTTTGTATAATAAAATTAGAAATTTATCTTCTAATATCTTATTTTTTATATAATAATAATAATTTTTTTTTTTATTTTTAAATAATAATTAATAGTAACTATCACTTATCTAAATAATAATTGATATTAACTATCACTTATCCAAATAAATATTGATATTAACTATCACTTATCTAAATAAATAAATAATAGTTAAATAAAATAACTTAAAAAATTATTTATAATTAATTTTTAAATAGTAAAATTAATGGATACCCTGTATGCTTTTTCTTATTAAAAAGGTTACTATAAGCTGTAGATTTTTAGCTTCTCATTAGTTTAATTTTTATTGAATGATTTATGCCCTTACATATTTTTGATGTTTTTGCATATCAAACAAGCTACTATAACCATTGAATTTCACCATAGCTAATACCATTTTCAAAGTAAGTAAATTTCAATTAAAAGTTTCTATGGATTTTGTCAAAATTTTAATTTAACTTTATTTTCAATATTATTATATTTTTTTTAAATATTAAGAAAATAAATTAGCTATTAAAATAAAATTATTGTAACGCTGGATTTAATCCTTAAATTATTTCTTTTTCTTTTTAAAAATGATTATGCATTTAACTTTAAATGGATTAAAAAGTAAAGTTAATCTAGTAATGAACATGATTTATTTATTTTCTTTGAATAAAGAATACTTATGGAATGCTTTCCATAAAAACTCATCATAAAGTATTCCAAGATTCCAGAGTAGTTAGACAAAAGTAGTTAAAGACAATTACCTTTTTCTAGAAGGATAAAGGACAACTCCCAATAAGAAAAAGGAGTTCTGTGAATTTAGAGGAGAGCCAGGAGGCTTGAGGGTGAGAGTAAATCCAGAGCTGGTTCAAACTAGTGGAAACTCTGCAACCTAAATCTGGAAAGGAAGATTGGACTGAGGATCTTGAGGTCTATTCCAGAAACACTCCTATCTATGTCTTACTCTGGTGCAAAGCAAAGCCATATGTTAAAAAATATACAAAAATTAGACAATTATGTCCTACAAAATTAGGGCTTTTTCCTGATCATTTCTATCATCAAAAAATATCAAAGTCACCCATTCATCCTAAAAATTCTATGCCTGAGGGCCCTATCCTGGATAAGCATCATAGAAGAACACTATGGCAATAGCCACATGGAGGAATAATCACACCCAGTCACGTGGTACACCGACCGCACGTCTTTGAATAACCTCTAGGAGGTCCTCTATTGTGGCCATAGGGACCTGGCAGGTCAGACCCTCCAAGTTCCTTTGTATGGCATGGAGGACTCTCCTAGGGTCTTCCTTGACATTATCTGCCTCTCTTTCACAGTGCCTATGCCTCGGTAGACCCTCTGGTCTAATTGGTCCAACATCTATCACATGATCAATAATTTTGTAAGTACTTTTTCCTATCAAAAATATTTTTTCATTTTCATATTTTTATCAAAAATCCAAAAAATCAAATAATCAAAAAATCATTTAAATGTGATCTTACCAATCGCTTCCCATGCAACTCTGGGTGGTAACAGTAGATCTTAATCTCCCCTGAAGTCCATACCTACATAGGGGTAATCCTCTATGGTGATCACCTGTTCTCCCCACCACAAGAAGAACTCATCATCCCAGGTAGTCCTAGGGACCTCACCGCCCCCAAGTCTCTTCATTAGGTGATCCCATCATGCTATGCATGGATCCTATGGGCTGTCGGTAGTCGATATCACCATGGGCTGGATCCCAAGTATCCTCTCAAAGAAGAAGGTACATAAAATGGTCCCATATCCTAAATGCTTAGTCTTACCTTTCCAGATAGAAGTCAATTGTATCTTCAAGTTGGTTAACAGTCTAGTGCACCAATCATATAAAGTAGTTAGGCATTCAATTGCCAAAATCATGCTTGCACGTGAGGCCTGGTGTAATGAAGTTGACCTGGATACTCGTACTATGGTGAAAAGAAGTATTTGCATGTGTAATCCTTGCACATATCTGATTGGGATCTGGGTCCCAACCTTATGAGTATCCTATGCATAGTATAGCCGGATGTAATCATCTAAATTCAGCCCTCCTGGTGCCTTACCCTGCAAATTCACTAGATCTCCTCTTCCAGAAAGACCTGTAAGAAATATGTCTTCGAATACAATTCTAAAAGGAATTTGATCAATCATGAAGAAATATTCCTCCGGGTCCCAGTCATTAACAAGCATCTCTAACATTTTGGTATTTGTTTTCATATTGGGAATTTTGAAAAATTTGAGCAATCCACATCCTCAAAGTATATCAAAGGACAATTCCTCCTCCATTATCTCATTATAAATTCACTATGCTGCCTCTCTCTCCAACTGATGGTCATCCCGAGTCAATTCAACAATTCATCTATTATATTTCTATTTTGAAAAATTACTCTGCACATACGCAATTTTCATTTTTACATAGTCACCTTTATACGCAGCATGGATATTTTCAACCCGTGTATAAGTAGAGGGTTAATCTAAAAAACTAATTCCTATGGTGAAATTAAATTAAAATTACTTGAATTGATAACAACAATGATTACTAAGATGATTGAGAGGATTACCTAGACAATTTGAGTTGATTCGGCTAAGATTTGGTCCGGATTGAGTTTGGTAATTTTTACTCCAGATCTTTTTCTCAAATTCACCAATGCACAGATGACCAAATGTGAATTCAAAGGGTCTTTTTATGCCAAAAATTCAGAAAAATTTCAAAACGCACTTATCTGAAGTTTTGTTTTTACATTTTGAATATCTCCAAAACTTTATGACCTTTTGGCTTGTAAGTGCTGGGATAGGTTGTTTTCAGGACCATTTGACAATTTTGAGATTATTTTGACTATTTCGATTCCATGAACACTGACCCATCATCGCAGGTATTGTGTTCAAATTTGGCATATAGGTTAGGGAATTCACTTTCCATTGCACTTATGCATTCTAGCCTCCATACGGAAATCTTGCCATAGGGTCGACCCCATCATGTTATGGTTATTAAACAATTTTCACTTGTTGAATTATAAGATCATGATATGATGGTAGAGCCATCCTTTACATGGGATTCCTAGTTAGATCCTCATTAGCATATGTCGCTCATGTTGCAAATTGTGTAGGCTCAAGAGTCCTCTTTAGTCCTGCCATGACTTATGTGATGAAGCTTCATTCTTCTTCTTCTTCGTTATCTTTCTGGCTTCATACCCTAAAGGTTCCCCTTTCGTTGAGTTGTTTTTCTGCATTGCATATTGACTGTTTTATATCTTAGCCATAATCCCTCTTCACTCGGACTCGTGTATAAGCCAAATTTTTGACCATGTCCTTCTACAAAGTTAGCCTTGGAATCACTTAGCATCTGCAACTTCACACCCTTGCCCGTGGACAAAATATTCCTCTGAGTTTCATCTGCCAGTTTCGCCACCTTGCATTGAGCATAGGAATGTTCATATCCTAGGAAATAGTGCATATTTTCACCGAAACTCATTCTATCCACTATACTGTAGGGATCCTTTTATTCTTTTTTAGGCTTTCAATGCGAAAAAGACAAAAAAAATCAAATATCCAAAAAAGAGTGGGAATGGGACATTACTTCCATATTTTATGGAAGCTAAGAGTCAGTTGTGTCGCCTTTGAACAAAGCAAAAAAATCTAAGTCTTTTCTCCATTGGGAATTATATTTAGTTTGACTTAGGATAGTCATAAACTTGTTATTGAGTCAGTACTCCCCTATTTGGTTATCAATTCCAATCATATGGAGGGTTTGTTTGTCCCTCCTGCATGAAAAACTTATACAAAATTATCATATGCTACCATATTCACATTGAGTCGTGATTTTGTTCAAGGGAAGTAAACCTGAGTCGGCATTTATGCAGTTTCTCTTGACTCATTTTTCAGTCAGACATCCCCAGTCTATCATAGTCTTGTTCTATGACATCAGCTATTTGGTCCTTTTCTCGTGCTAGTTTGAGAGGGTCTCCATTGAATTCTTGCTGATGGGTTTTTCTCTTATCAACTTCGACAAATGTCTCTGAGAGTAAACCTAAAGCCAATCTCTGGCCCTATTTACATCCTTTATAGGTGACGTTGTACTCAAAATTTGATCAACACCATCGATCTTTGGCTGAGTAGTTTCCCTTGTGTTCGACTTCAGCTTTCATTATCAAACCTAGGATTCATGCAGTACCTTGGTTTTCATTTGACACTTTCAGTGGATTCCTCACCTCTTTGTTAGCTTTCATTATTGGTTGGTTCATAGGGTTTATGCCATGCGTTATCTACATTTTGTGCATGCTGGAAACATGCTATGGGTTAGTTACTTCACTTTTCTTCGTCTAATTCCTTCCAAATCTTGGCCTACAGGTTACACTTGTGCTGGATTGATGTGGGATGCCTTAATGCCCTCCTTCCAGCAGATATTTTCCCATCGACTCTAACACATTTCTCTAGGAACAAGGTATGTAGTCCTTTTGTCAGTACCTTAGGGTTTGCAGTCATCAGTGGAAGATTCCTTCACTATCGACAGTGAGAATACATCAATGTCTCTTGATTGGTAGATTTTATCAAGTGTTCAACTTCAACTCATTCATTCGCACTTGTTAGATTGTACTCGGGTACCTTGGGTCTCATCATCATTATTGGTGAGTTGTCCCGCATTTGTTAACAGTATACATCAATCACTGATAATCAAACGATTTCTCACATGGTCGACTTTAGCTCATTTATTCCCATAGTGTAGAATTGTACCATGGTGATTAGTGAAGACCTCGAGTTTGCATCAACATGCTTTGGTTCATTTTGATAGATCCTTTAGTTTATTGATAGTGACACCATCCAACCTTATATGTTGCAGTTCATCACAACAACATTCTATATGTTGGCACCCAAGTTGCGTGCAGTACCACTTTTTCACCACTTATGGTTTGGTACTTGGATATTTCGTTGCGACTTCAGTGATCATATATCTTTGCAGCATCATTGATCAGTCTTCTATATGTGATACTTTGACATGAATTTGATATGTACTTTGGGGCAGTGATCAGATGATCCACTATGTACTTTAAAATTTCTACTATACTTGTATACATATTGGATCTGATCCATACATGTTATGCAGACATGATTTACTTTCACCAACTATGGGTATGTCTGCTTCAGACATGAGCTTTCTTTCTGATTTCTTTCACTGGTTTTTGGCAGGCTTAAATCTGGTGAAGTCTTTTCAAGTCCTCTCAAGATTCTTTCTTATGCAAATAATACATTTTGGCCATCATGTGTTGAGAATGCAGCAAGATGATGGAGCTTAGTGAAATGAAGTCGCCTTCACTAAGTGGGCCCGCAGGCAAATTCTGGCGCAAAGTCTATTTTTAGACTATGTCTATTTTTAGACATACTTAGAGTATAATTTGGGAATTTGACTTGGAGATTTTGAGAAAAGTGACATGTTTGGGTAGTGTAACAGATAAGACCCTAATTTTTTAGACCTGCTATTTTTAGACTGGATTCTGTAATATGGAAGTCAAATATTATTTACCCATAATATTTTGACTATAAAATGCTAGCTATCATGACTTGGGCTGAGTCATGGAGGTGACTCATGCAACTGACACAAGGAATCACGTGGTTCCTAGGGTTTGATGGCATCTTGCATGGTCGGCTTCAGTTAGACTTCAGTGGCAGGAGTTTTGGAGGAGTTAACGGGACAAGTAGTGGAGTTGTGTTCTGTTTGTTTTAGTTGAACTAGTTGGGATTAGTTAACTAACTAATCAACTAGATATGAGGGGAGTAAATTAAATAATATTTAATTTACTAAATATTAACTCATTAGTCAACTCAAGAACACTTCAGTTCACTACAGTGCATGATCAGTTCAGTGGAGACCAGTGGAAGAGGTAGATGAAAGGGTGAGTAAAGCTATCAATTGGTAGATTTGTTTTGCATGAGATTTGCATTACACTTGGAGGAATTGTCCATGACAATTACGCAATCAAGGGAAGGGGATTCGAACCTTGAACCTCTTCATATACAGGCCATGATTGCGCAATAGAGGCAAGGCAATTGGCGGGGAGTTTTGAACCTCAGACTTGTTCAAAACTGAGTCAGATTGTGAGTAACTTCATGAGAGAGTACCGAGTACTTGTGAGGAGTATTGTACTTGTTTGGTTACTTGATTTCTCCATTATAATATACACAATAGCTGCGGGGTTTTCAGCTATAGGCTTTCCCCATACATACTGAGTTAATGTGTGATTGAATTGATGTGAGATTGCTTCCGTTATTTCCGCATGTGACAATTAATTGTAGAAGAAGGTTATGTGTTATGTATGCAATTCGAAATTGATATATGACCAGGTTAATCTTCAGTGAATAAGTGATTTATTCAGCTAATTTATACATGGTATCGGAGCGAGATTAATTGTCGAGATCTATTACGGTGATTGCAAACTTATTTCCTCGGACAGAGTCTGCATGCGGGCCAGGTAGCCTCCGGAATATTCATCCTTCTTCGTAAGGTGAAAGATCTGGTGAATGCCCTTTGCAGTCAATCTCTGATTTGGAAATAATTTGTTTTCAAGTATAGATCGGAAGCGATAGAGCTTGGAGTTTGGAATTCGAATTTTGCAGAAGGTTGTTCTTCTTGGTGCCGGTGTTGAAAGATGTCTTCTTTCAATGGTTTGCGACTCGAATATGCTCGTGAAGGCAGTTCGAACTATATTGCATGGAAGGATCGAATGGAAGCAGCGTTAGAAGATAATGGTCTGAAGGAGTTCGTGGATGCGGATGTCCCAAAGCCCACTGATGCAGCTCTGGTCGATGCATGGCAAAAGAAGATCGCGAAATGTCGAAGGATCCTGTTGGAGGGCGTCAAGGATCATATTGTATCCAACCTGCATGGAAAGGCTACTCCACATTTAATGTGGAAAGCTTTGACGGATCTATTCCAGAGTAAGAGTGACCAAAGGAAGCTGGCGCTCAAAGACAAGCTCAGGAACATCAAGATGGAGAAGGGCGACAGTATCGCTAAATGCCTCACGAAGTTCACTCAATGCAGAGATGAACTGGGAAGTGTGGGAGTTACTGTCGATGAAGAGGATATGGTCGACCTGGCTCTCCTTGGTCTTCCGAAGGCTTGGCACTCATATCAAGATAGTGTCAATGGTCGGGAGAAGCTGCCGGGATGGGAGCGCCTTTGGGCGGATCTCATGCGGGAGGAGATAAGGAGGACTACTCGAGATGGATCTTCATCAAAGGGAGCTGATGAAGAAAACTGCGCTTTGGTGTCCAAAGCTAAGAAAGGGAAGGGTAAGAAAACCTCTCATTTTGGAGCTAAGGGCAAGAAGCAGGATATGGCGAAAGTGAAGTGTTTTCACTGCCATGATCACGGACATTATGCTACCAATTGTCCAAAGAAGAAGAAGAACAAGCAAGCGGGAAGATCTGCAGATGGAGAAGCTTTGGCTTCACAGTTCGAGCTTGACTTTTCACTGATTGCATGCTTGGTTTCAAGTGTGATGGGATCGTTGTGGTTCTTGGACAGCGGTGCGTCATTTCATATGACGGGAGATCGGGAGTTGTTCTCAGAACTGGAGGACAAGGATTTGGGTATGCACATCGAGATGGGCGATGACGGTAGATACAGTGCGACTGGTATCGGTACCGTATCCTTTCAGAGGGAGTCTGGTAAACCCTTTGTCTTAAAGGATGTCATACATGTACCTGGATTGAAGAAGAACCTGATTTCAGTAGCGATGTTGGAGGATAAGGGTTATGATGTGGTCTTCAGCGAAGGAAAAGCTTTCCTGCGCAGTAAGACTACTGGAGAGACCCGGAAGATAGGGGTTCGAACTTAGAACCTTTATCAGTTGCAGGTAGATGACTGCGCAGCTATGGCATGCAAGGCTGGAGATGTGGTGAGCCGGGATGATGAGGGCGAACTATGGCACAGGGGATTGGGCCATCTTCACCATGGAGCTTTGAAGATTCTGCAGCAGATTTCTACTGGACTTCCTAAGGGCACCCTTGCGCAGTCAGATCAGTGCAAGGGGTGTACTTTAGGGAAGTATGTGAAAGCCACCTTTCACGAGAAGGGTAGTCGCGCCACGACGATCCTTGAGAGAGTTCACACAGACGTGTGTGGTCCTTTCTCAGTTGCTTCGACAGCAAAGCACAGGTATTATGTGATCTTTGTTGATGATTTCTCTCGAAAGTGTTGGATCTTCTTCATGTCGAAGAAGAGCGATACATTCGCGAAGTTCTGTGAGTTTAAAGCACTGGTCGAGAAGGAGTCGGGGAAGAAGGTGATTGCTCTAAGGAGTGATAACGGTGGTGAATTCATCTCGGCTGAATTCAAGGAGTTCTGCAGCGCAGAAGGGATTCGGAGAGAGCTCATCGCACCCCATAACCCACGGCAGAACGGGGTGGCTGAGCGGAAGAACAGAACGATCGTGGGTGCTGCACGGGCGATGTTGCATGATCAGGGCCTACCCCTTCACTTGTGGGCTGAGGCATGCAATACAACAGTGTATGTGCAGAACCGTTGTCCTCACAAAGTTCTTGGCATGAGTACACCAGAGGAGGCTTATTCTGGCAAGAGGCCTGATATTTCCCATTTGCGGATTTTTGGTTCTCCTGTCTACATGCATGTGACGAAGGATGCGAGAAGGAAGCTGGATCCAACTGCTGAAGTTGGAATATTTGTGGGGTACACTGATACACCTCACAACTATCGGGTGTATGTGCCAGACAGTCGCAAGACTGTTGTGCGACGGGATATAAAATTTCAGGAGGAGAAAGCCATGCAGTGTTCGCTTGAGAGGGAGCTACACTTGCATGCAGATGAGGAGCTGTTAGTTCCTAAGGAGGAGCTTCCGGATGTGGATCAGCCACAAGAGGAGGTTGAGGAGGTGGAAGAAACCACCCAGGCAGCGCCAACCATCAGAGGGCGCATGCGCACTACAGAAGCTGAGCGACTGGCTCGGGATGCAGAGAAGGTTGTAGGACCACCTACAGCACAGCGCAGACAGAGACAGTCACCGGATCGGTACACTGGATACATGGCTCTTATGAGTCAATGTGTTGTGACAGAGCCATCCTCTTTTGAGGAAGCTGTGGAGGAACCCGCATGGGTTGATGCCATGATCGAAGAATATGATTCGATCATCAGGAACAGTGCATGGGAGATTGTCCCAAGACCGGTTGGGAAATCAGTGGTAGGTTCGCGATGGATCGACAAGGTGAAGCGTGACGAGAGATGGGTGTGCGGAGAAGTACAAGGCGAGATTTGTCGCCGTGGCTCTCTGGATCGAGGATTGACTGAGGACTTTGCTGTCGCGAGGTACTCTTCCCATCGGGTGATCCTTGCACTCTCAGCGCAGATCAGTTGGCACATTCATCGGATGGATGTGAAAACTGTGTTTCTCAATGGGATCATTGAGGAAGAGATGTACATAGAGCAGCCTGAAGGTTTTAAGATCTTCAATAGTGAGTCGCATGTGTCTTGACTCAAGAGGAAACCTTGTATGAAATTTGAAATGACACCTCGTGCTTGGTACACACGGATAGACATTTATTTCACCGAACTTGGATTCTCCAAAGTGAGGCGGATCCGAACCTATACCAGATTGTGGTGGAGGGTAAGTTGCTGATCATTGTACTTTATGTAGATGATTTGATTTTGACAGGTGATGAGCTGTTGATACTCTCATGCAAGGAGGATCTTGCAAAAGAGTTTGAGATGAAGGGCTTGGGCCTCCTTCATTATTTCCTGGGATTGGAAATTTGGCAGCGCAGTGATGGACTGTTTGTTTCTCAGGGTAAGTATGCCCAGGAGATATTGGAGAAGTTCAACATGCATGGTTGCAAGCCTGTTGATACTCCTCTTCACGGAGAGGTTGGAAGAGAGGAAGGAGATGCTACTTCGGAGGAGGTAGTGGATGCCACGCATCTATCGACGATTGAGTGGGAGTCGTTGATCTGGTCCGGAGTCAATACTCGACCCCGATATATCTTTATGCGGTCTTGACTTTCGCAAGCTATGGTTAAGCCTACGAGCTCTTTGGAGGCGGAGGCGGCATGTATTAGCATGTCCTCCGAGCACATCGGGATATGGTCTATGGGTAGAGACGGGAGGATGAGTGAAAGCTTTACGGATTCTTTCGCGATGCAGTTGAAGCGAGACGCGGACGGAAGAGCACTTACCGGAGGAGTTTCGGCGATGGGTAGGCAGTTTCTGGTACGACGAGGCAGAGATCGGTGGCTTTTCAGTTCAGCGAAGCCGAGAGTACATGGCGACCCAGCTTGGTGCATGTGAGAGCTATTTGGATGAGAAGATCCTCGCAGGTTTGTTCAGGTTGCATTTGGAGCCTACAGTGATCTACTGTGATAACCAGAGCTGCATCAAGCTCTCGGCTAATCCAGTTTTTCATGATAGGTCCAAACATATCGACATCAGTTACCATCACATCAGAGATTGTGTTCAGCGGAGGATCATGATGCTTTCATATGTTCCCACGGAGGATCAGGATGCCGACATCCTGACGAAGGCGCTCACCAGGAGCAAGTTCGAATTCCACAGAGGCAGGATAGGGATTGCAGATAATCCATATCTTGCTGAGAGGGAGTGTTGAGAATGCAGCGAGATGATGGAGCTTAGTGAAATGAAGTCGCCTTCACTAAGTGGGCCCGCAGGCAAATTCTGGCGCAAAGTCTATTTTTAGACTATGTCTATTTTTAGACATACGGAGCATAATTTTGGAATTCTACTTGGAGATTCTTAAAGTATGCGACATGTCGGTAAAAATAGATGAGACCCTTATTTTTAGGACCCGGGCTATTTTTAGACTGATCTCCTAAAAATATGGAAGTCAAATATTATTTACCCTTAATAATATTTTTGACTATAAACAGCAGTTTACTCTCTTGGCGCACTTCAGTTTGAGTCATGGAGGTGGCTCATGCAACTGACACAAGGAATCACGTGGTTCCTAGGGTTTGATGGCATCTTGCATGGTTGGCTTCAGTTAGACTTCAGTGGCAGGAGTTTGGGAGGAGTTAACGGGACAGATAGTGGAGTTGTGTTCTGTTTGTTTTAGTTGAACTAGTTGGGATTAGTTAACTAACTAATCAACTAGATATGAGTGGAGTAAATTAAATAATATTTAATTTACTAAATATTAACTCATTAGTCAACTCAGGAACACTTCAGTTCACTACAGTGCATGATCAGTTCAGTGGAGACCAGTGGAGGAGGTAGATGAAAGGGTGAGTAAAGCTATCAGTTGGTAGATTTGTTTTGCATGAGTTTTGCATTACACTTGGAGGAATTGTCCATGAAAATTACGCAATCAAGGGAAGGGGATTCGAACCTTGAACCTCTTCATATACAGGCCATGATTGCGCAATAGAGGCAAGGCAATTGGCGGGGAGTTTTGAACCTCAGACTTGTTCAAAACTGAGTCAGATTGTGGGTAACTTCATGAGAGAGTACTGAGTACTTGTGAGGAGTATTGTACTTGTTTGGTTACTTGATTTCTCCATTATAATATACACAATAGCTGCGGGGTTTTCAGCTATAGGCTTTCCCCATACATTCTGAGTTAATGTGTGATTGAATTGATGTGAGATTGCTTCTGTTATTTCCGCATGTGACAATTAATTGTAGAAGAAGGTTATGTGTTATGTATGCAATTCGAAATTGATATATGACCAGGTTAATCTTCAGTGAATAAGTGATTTATTCAGCTAATTTCTACATCATGTACCCCTTCTGACCTCATATATTAGAGGGCATATGTTATAGCAATATTTATCACCTCGATATACTTGATGATCTATGTATTGGCCTTGGGAAACCCTTTTCATTTAAACTTGGTCATTTTCTTAAAAAACAATATTTTGAATTCCATATGTAACTCTGCCTTGTCAAAAACGCGTGCAGTTGCAGGTCCACCAATATTTGACTCACTTATACAATTTGAAATATTAAAAAATATATAAATCTGTATATTTTGGGCGGGGTTTATGGGTTACACTAGAAGCCCACCTACAGGAGCCCGTGGCCAAACTGTTTCCCAACTGAAAAAACTGTTTTAAGGAAGTATAAATACACCTCATGGGGAAGGCCTTAGAGAGGAGAGATAAATGAGTTGATACTAAAGCCTATTATAGCCCAGATCAAGTCTGATTATCCCTGTGCCTCCTGCACTTCCTAGGTTTAGGAAACCTTTGTTTCCTTCTTTGAGATGTTCACCTCCTTTATGTGACATCCTTGTGCACCTTTTATGGAAGAAGATTGTTGATGCTTGGGCTAGATGGATCCGGAGGATTGTTTCGCTTGGAACCGTGGTTGATTTCATGTGATATTTATGCACATCTTTTACATACATCAATAAAGAAGCTTTGTCCCGTTCCTTATGTCATGATGTTATATTCTTTTTATACATGTTAATGATCTTGTACCTCTTAATTCCATGTTATATTTTATAAGCTTATACGATCTCACCTACTGACATTTAGGATATATATGTTTTACGACTAGTCTATGCTTTTTCTTGATTTAGTTGCAGGTATTGAAGCACATGGAGAAGTAGAGGGTTTTCACCATACACGAACGACCTCAAATGTAGGACATACAGGTAAGGTCATCTCTCCTTAGTTTACTAGTTTAAGCATTAGTAACTTTAGTTTGATTGCTTCTTGTTGTTTTATGCCTTCCGTTCTGTTAGGTTCCTCAACCCAAACATTAGGGTAGATTTTCTCACAAAAGAATTGGTGAATCCACTGGGGATTACATCCATGTAATTCCTAGTTAGGGTTTTTTTTTCTAGATTTTGAGTTCCCTGACTGATCTGATCACTTTCCCAGTCTTGTTGGTTCTTTACCCATCCAAGCAAAATCCTTGATCTTCTGGATCAAGCTTGGATTTTTTATTTTTCCTTGTTGTCTTTTCTATATGCAACTTTTAGTGCACACAGTCATGTATATATCTATTTTGGTCCAAAGAAACATGTGTATATGTGATTTTCCTTAGATAGAGACACGTATACATGCATGTTGCACAATACCAATCCGCGTATCGCTAGTTTCAAATGAAATTTTGATTTTTGGAGTCGTGTAAGTTCTTTTTTCCTATTTTTGGTCACTGCTATAGAACCTCTAATATATCTAGATAGTGTTTCTCTTTGTTGTGTATCAGTTTCTCTCTTTCTTACTTGAAAACCTAGTCAACCTAGGGTTTGCCTTGCTTGGTGAAGTTTCAGTTTTGGCTGTTGCACCAGGACTTCTTTCCGAGTTTCTTGGTTGTTATGAAATTTCATAACAGTGAGTTTGCATTGCTTTTCTCTTGCTTGGCCTTGTTATTGCTTCAATTTTTGGTTTTTGGCTTGTTGAATTGTTTGGTTTTCTTGGTTTCTTGAGATCCATTTTTCTGGAAAATACTGAAGTTGTCTTCTTGTTTTCTTGAAGTTTATGTGATTGTTGGAGTTTTATGATGTTGTTTCAAGTCATTTTCTTGGGTTAGTTACTTAATTCCACTTATTAAGTCCCGTCATGAAAGTGACATGGTTGGCTTAAGAAATTTAGATTTGCTTGTTGGTTCAATTTTCTGATTTGAAGTCTTTGGTAGTTTGTGATTTTCTCAAAGAAATTTTTCTACTTCGTTAAAAATTAAAAGACTCAAAAAACATTGATGTTTTTTGTTTATTTTGATTTTGGTTTTCGTTTCATGGTTTTCATCATTTTTGGAGGAAGTTTGTAGTTTTTCATTTTGGTCTCATTGCTTGTGTTAGCGCTCAAATCTACCTCAGGCTGAAATAAGGTAAAACTCAAGGCTACATCAAACCACGCTCAGCCTCGTAGCTAGCCCTATGAGGACAGGAGAGGGCTCTCTCCAGGTCTATCTCGGCAAATGTTTTCAGAGGGGCTGAGATGACCTAAAATGGGAACTGATTTTAGGCTAGTAAATTGATACAAAAAGGGTTTTTTGATAAATGATTGGGTTTTTCTGGGCAGCGTGGGATCAAGAACAGCATGAGCAAAGATCTAATCAAAGGCACAGATTATTCCATAAGGCGAGATAGGAGTGAAACTTAACAATTCCAAGTTGAAATTAAATGGAGTGGAAAGACTGCTGAGAAGTTGACAAGGGCATATGTGATGAATCCTTATCAAACAAAAGAAATTGCACAGAACATGAAAGCTCCTCCAGGGCAGAGCAGCAAACTGAATTCTGCCCTTCTACTTAAAAGCATTCGTTAAGAAATTATTATGGGTGAACTGTAAACATAACAAGACACATATGAAGACAAAGAAGAAACATTTGCTAAATTTTACGCCACAAGAATCTTATGAAACAGAGCTGTACCATTCAATTAGTTTCTCTGTCAAAACTGTACAATGTAGCTCTGTCTTCTCTTCCACCCAGCTTTCAGAATTCTCTCTACTTTTACAAATGAGTTTTCAATACATTAAATAAACTATGCTTGAAGAAAACAGGTCGACCCAAAAAAAAGGGCGTTGTTTCAACTGAAATTTGCAAAAATAGAAAAAAAAACTATTCTTCTGTTCTAAAAACATACCAACGTTTCCCTTGAAATCTTCTGATGGCCAATTAAGAGACAAATATGGAGCACAGATCCATCTGGATTATTAACTGAAGTCATTAATAAAAGATCGATTCCTATTTTTCTGTTGTGGTCGATGTCTTCATTCTAATTTTGGCTTTCAGTTTCAACATTCAAATAAAAACTAATTTTAAATACAAATAGCTTTTGAATTTTGCCTCTGACAAAGCTCCGTCATGTTCAGGTGCGTTTTCTCCTTTTAACATTCTCAATTCTTTTCCCTGCCACTCATCTTTTGAAGAAGTTGCAGCCAAATGACGCACACTAGTAAGAAGAGGAAACACAAACTCCCAGAGGGAGCGATTCCACATATCCTTTGATAATTTGTGTCCATGACTGCTAAGAGAATGGAACAGAGTCCAAATAGCAGAGTTCCTCACCTTTGGCCTCTCATCTGTCCCAAGTGTTTGTAAAACCCCAAATACTGAAAATAATAATCTGTCACAATCCATTTTGAACATCGTGGGAGATATCTTTTCAAGTCTATCAGTGGGGATATCAGAAGCTGGTCTAACTTTTCCATATTCACCAGGAATAAGCTCTTGAGTTATTGGACTTGGTGGAGCACCAATTCCACTTAATAATCGCCCTGTTTCTTTGATCTCCAAGTGCTCATAATTTACGCCCCTTGCAAAAAAAAAATCTGATGTAGTCCATAGTAGTCCTATGGCAGTCAAGCTTATATTTACATCCATCCTTTGTGCAGCATATGCTCCAGCCACCTCTATACATCTGTCAAGACATTGTACAGGCACTGCAAGAAGCCCATCATTCATGATGACACGAAAAATCTGAAATCCTAACGGTATAAGGTCCGTCTCTGATGCATTTGCAACTGATATTAACATTTCTAGCATGCTCGGCCAACTATGGTATAGTTTCTCACCATGCCTCCATCTTCACTATATATCTGTTGTAAGATTATCCCTTTCAGCTCATGATGACAACTGTGCTTATTTGTTGCAGTGACACGCGCAAGCTAAACATCTGAAGGAGAATGGTGCATTCATTCAATCACTACCCGTAGACCAGGAAACCATTAGATCTACACCTTGGGCTTCACTGCATCCATAGATTCACATCTATCTGCAGATGTAATCTTCATCAAAATCCCAATTAGAAACAAACTCTCCTTCCTCAATTTCCCCTTCTCTGCAAGTTGAGAACACAACGATTCTGTAATATTCAACTCATAATATAATTTTTTGGCACCCTTTGTATATTCTATCTTGATGAAAAGTTTCAGATTTTCGGTAGATTCTTTACAAAAAAGCCTTAATTTATGACGTGACACAGGATTTCCAGGACCAATTGTCAGATGCTTTTCCAATATACTCCGCAGGCCCGCATGTTCATCAACCCCATGGTCAACAAAGATCACATCTGTTGAATGAAACTGCAACTCAACTGTCCAGTAAATGCATTTCCGCCTTTTGTTTCTTCTGTCAGATGTGTTGCAAGCTGATCGTGGCGTTTTGGTATAAATACGGACGCAATGGTAAAAATTCTGGGTCCGAGACTGTATGGGTAGCGCGCCTCAAGTGGGTAGCGCCAGTGTTAATTAACACTGGCTGTGGCGTTTATGTGGGTAGCGTCGGGCAAGTGGGTAGCGCGCACCTCCAAACTGTCCTCAACTCTGCAAAACACAACTTTGGCCTTCCACTGCACCACTTCGACTTCTGCCTTGAAGATTTGTGCGAATAAATAATTTTTCATGGCTTATATATGAAGAAAAATATCCCATAACATCAGATTTGATTTTAAATTTGTTTGCTAACCCACTTTTATAATGTTTCAGCACTTTGACATTTGATCTTTAATACAATGCTTCTCTTTGACCTTCTCTTGCTTTTTCTGAGTCTTGGACTGATAATACTTTGTTGACCTTTGCAGGGATGCTGAAGCTGGTGCCATTGAAGAACTGTAAAACTTGAAATATTTTGACAACTTACCTATTTATTACAAAAACACATCCGATGATTTCTTCTTCAAAACAGGGTTTTGAAGAAGAATCAATCTCACATTATTAACGATGACATTCCTGAAATAAACACTTACTGAATCTTCCTCTAGCCTGCAAGTGTTATTGAAACATTCTGAGAATAAGCTCTGCAAACATCTAAGTTGCGGTGGGTGAAAGCTGATTGGAATTTTGGCCTGCGTATTGAACTGAGACTTTGACAGCTACCTGTCTGAATTTAACTCTGACAGAGGACTAGACATGACGGAGTCTAACAGC
>JAXQQM020067935.1:0-72148 GCA_034641835.2 Pinus albicaulis
AAGAAAAGAACATTGGATGGCAGTAAAATGGATTCTCAGATATTTGAGAGGTACCACAAATCAAGCATTATGCTTTGGTGGTTCAAACATTGCTCTACAGGGATATGTTGATGCAGATATGGCAGGTGACAGAGATAATAGGAGGAGCACTACGGGATATGTATTTACTGTAGGTGGAACAGCTGTCAGTTGGGTTTCAAAAATCCAAAGTGTTGTTGCACTTTCAACAACAGAAGCCGAGTATGTTGCTGCTACAGAAGCTAGTAAAGAAATGATTTGGTTACAAAGGTTTATGGATGAATTGGGTAAGAAGCATGATATGGGCACACTATACAGTGATAGCCAAAGTGCTATTCATCTTGCAAAGAACTCAGCATTTCATTCCAGGACTAATCACATACATCTCAAGTACCATTTTATACGGTCGGTATTGGAAGATGGACGGTTGAAGTTGGAAAACATACACACTAGCGAGAATCCTCGAGATATGCCTAACAAAAGTTGTAAGCAGGGGAGCCTTTTCAGGGATGCTCAGTTTCAATTGGTCTTCAAAGATGACGATGAAGATGAGAAACAACCAGATCCAAAGAGGAGTCATTGTCCAGCAAATGAAGCAGCGGTGGAGTTTCTACAATCAGTCTCCAAATGGGAGATTGTTAGGTGTGGAGCCTGATCATCTTGTTTATTTTGTATCACAAAGTGGGACCCCTATACCTTAATGGGGGTGGAAACGACGCCCGTAATTAAACGCTATCTGGGGGGTCTGGGGGGGGGGTGGCTATGAATTTATGGAGCCCCCCCTTGGCGGAGGGTTTCGGGGGCAATGCCTCCAAAGCTAAAAATAGATGTAAAATTTTCTTATAAAAGTATAGTAATTTATAGTCAATCTGGGTTGTTCATTAGGCGGACGATCTGATGATAGAAGTAATGTTTAGTTTAGGGTTTTTTGCCTTAGAAGGCAACCCCTTGCTTTGTATGAGGGTATTGTATTGCAGTTGTGGATTGTATGTGTATTCTCAGAGCGAGAGACTAATAGGGAGACAGTGAGAGATAACAGAGGATATTACAGTGGATCTGTTGTAAGTTGTGTCTCTTCATTTTGCTGGATAATAGAAAGGAAGGACTGGTTGTTCGGGGTGGGCATAGCCCAAACTGGGTGAACCACGTATATTTGTGTCTCTCTGGTTTTATGTGTTTTTTGTGCTTGTGTTTTCTGCATATTTTATGTGTTTAATTGCTCTATAATATTTAATTTTCTAACAGCAACTCTTGTGTCTACTAATGTTGTCATATTGAAATTCCTTAGTGCTAAGAAAAGAGTTTTAGAAAATCAATATGCATCTTCTCTAACATAGGTCGACACTAAGATGGATGCTTACACCATTGCCAAATTTCAACATGATCTAGTTTCACACAAAGAGGAAATCATGTACCAATGCTTTCCAAATAAATAATTCACTTTGATATTTCTTGTTTGGATTTCAAACCCATGTTTCCATAATTAATAATTGGATATATTTGTGCATATTCACCTCCTTCTATAACCCTTCTCCATTCATCAAATTCCATGAACTATTAGTAGTGGGTGCCATGTAAAAATGGAAGATGTTCTTGAGGTTCCACCCACAAATATTTTTGGCTTTGAAAGTTTATTCCATATAACAAAATCCATTGTTCTATTTTTATTTCTTCTCTATCCAAATAAATATTTATATCTTTCCTTTGGTTTTGTGTAGGATCCCCTTTTGAATGTAATCTAAGGATTGTAAAGAAACTAGGATGGCCTCTAAAATAACCTTAGTTAGTGTTAATATTCCCTGAAGAGGGGTTTATATCGTATACCAAGAGGAAATCCTACATTCAATCTTACTATATATACAAATCTAGTCCCTATTTCCACAAAATCTAGGAGTTCCATTGAGAGGAGGACTCATTGAAGAAAGTCCAGACTCTATGGAAACAATCAGGACAGATTTCCACTATCACCTCAACAATCATATTCCTACTATTTAGTGGGATGTCAACCTCCTACTCCCTAAAACTACGCAATCCAACCTTCTAATCGGCCTCTTTCTATGCATTACGCATTTGAAGCCAAAAATCTCCCTCTCTACTTCCATGAACTGTGCAACTGCATAATCCAGATGCCCATTTTTCTCCAAAACTGTGCATTATGCAGTAACAGTGGGAAAGCCTACCTCACTGCGACCCTCAAATTCCCAATCCTCCTTCTCATTCGTCCAAAATTGTGCATTTTGCAGTTGCAAGCCTCAATCCCTTACTCCTTCCCTCTAAAACTGCACACTACACAATCTCTGATCCTTCCTCTTGGTCCAGTACCCAGTTCCAGGTCAATCAATGGATTTCATGAAGAGAATTTGACTAGGATATTTTTGGATTGATGTTGTCTTGTCATGAATGGATTTACCTTGCAGATATTATATCTTGACATGAGAGGATGATGTTCAGAGAGGAAGACAAGGAAACTATGTTAAAATACACTTATGAAGTTGTAACCATGAAGAAGCATTGAGCAAGAGGATGAAGGGACACTATATTACGAAAAAATATCAAAGATCAGGATCACGTGCATACTCCATATCAATCAACCCCTTTGAGGATGATGACAAAGCAAATGAAAGATCCATCATGAATATACAAAGAAGGCAACAAGAAGAACAGTTTGGAAATTCCACATCATCATGAAGTCCCATGTCATCATTACCAAATCATGGCTTGTACATGAGTCATATCAAGAGTCACATGTGTCATTGTGTCTTGCCACATCATTTGTGGAATTTAATTGTGTAATTTACAAAAATGAGAAAATGAAAAATATGTGGAAGACCAAGGGTCCCACATGGAATGTGAAGAGTCACTATTGATTTCTAAAGTCATATGGAAGCTCAAAGGTCATGTAAGAAATTGAAAAGTCATAGCAGAATCTCAAGAGTCATGAGGGAGTTCAAGAGTCACATGGGAGGTCAAGAGTCACATGGGAGGTGGAGAGTCACCTCATTTGTTATAAATAAACCCTCATACTCAAGAAAAATGACTTTTAGGATTTGATATTCCCACCTTGGCTTCTCTAGCATTGGCATAGGAGAGATATTTCTTTGGAGAAGCAAGAAGCGACTTAATGCTCCACCTGTGACATTCATTGAACCTGTGACAAGTTAATTTGTGTGCATTTTAGGATCAACGCACTAGGTTCATGTCCTTATTTGCATCTCTATCATTATATGTATTGTGTGGCCAACATAGTTTATTTTTGTGAGTAAGTCATAATCAAACCTATGTATGTCGTCTTCGTCTCTTTAAATTGTCCAAATTATTCTTTGTAGTCTGGTTGTTCCTGTTTTGAATGAAAATATATCTGATACACATGAGTGGAATTATGCATTTACCATTATGAATTTTTTTTTTTTAAAAAAAAAAACTTGGAGTTATATCTACAGACAACCATTTGACAAATCCAAGGAAATTCACCTACAAGAGTGTATTCATAGCCTTCCTTTATGTCACTGTGTTATATATATGAAGCATTTTCATGTTTTTTGTTTGGTTCTAAATGTATCACAAGTCACTAGATTGCATGACCAAGAACAAAATTTATGTTGAGACATGAATCTGACATCTTGATTGAGTAAGCTAGTGTAGTATGGAGTATCTAAATGATCACAACAATACCTCAATGGAATGAAACTTCATAAATTCCCTTAATAAACTAACAACAACAATAAACAGGTCCCTTTCCAAGGGGATACTCACTTTTCTATAGCAAGAGCAGCCACAGAAAGAACATGAGTTGGGGCACAAAATACTTGCACTTGGGACATATTTTATATGCATGGGGGTTACAACAAAATTCCTTCTCAAACAGAAAGAACTTGCTTCACTCCTCTCCAAGGTCCATTAGTTAGATGGAAGGAGCTTGGTTTGGGCTCTAAAAGCAACCATGTTTTCTCTCATACAACACAAATTTTTGGAGCATCTTTGTGTAGGGTTCAAACTTCCAATTGTGTCTTGTCTTAGTAGTATCATGATGTTAACTATGCCTATACCTCCTTACAGTGATGGCATTATGAGGAGAGTCTTGAGATTGCTTGTGGAAAATTTTCGAGATTTGGATAACAATGAAGGCCCCAGCTTTCGAAAGAGGCTAGTGATTCTAGAATTCATGGCCTTGGTTAGATCTTATGATCTCATGTTTGAGCTAGCATGTAATTATTTGATCTTGCAGATGTTCCAATGCTTCTTCAACATTAGGAAAAATCATCCCGACATGGTCATAACACACATGTAGTCCATTTTATCCTCATGTATGGGATGCCATGATGTCATTTGTAGGAGGTTGCAGTCTAGGTTGTTAGCCATTTGGAGGGAGGAACAGTTGGTTTCCCCTACTGCCTATGAACTAGCCGAAAGGTTAGTTGAGAAAAACATTGGAATGTTTAGGAGACAGTTGACCTAAGAGGAGTTGCAGTGGATTTATGGTGACCAACCATGTAGTAGAGCTAAGGAGGAATGGTATTTTCTACATATGCAAGGAACCTTGGGAGCCTGACCACTTATGCTTAAGTGATGCAGAGGATATCACAGGGGTAGAGCAGGAGGGGATCCCTTCTTACTTTCACGGTGAGGATTCTGCTTCTATGGTTAAATCCATGAGTTCATACAAGGATACCCCTGAGGAGTATGAGAGGTCATGTAGGTATGTTGGCAGCAGCCCAGATGAGGTGAATAGAAGTGATTTTCAGTGACCTGAGGCATGATGGTCAATTTACCATTTTCCCACATTCAAAAGAATACTTTAATTAATGGAAAAATTCTCATGATTAAAATAAAAATAAAAATAAAATAGGAGCTTCTAGAGGATTCTATAATATCTATAAAAAGAGAAGGAAGGGGACATTAGAGAACATTTTGGATTTGATATTTATTCTTGTACGAGAGGTTGAGAACACGGTTCTCTACTCTAGCAGTAACCCCAGGACTGAAACCCTTGGGTGATTTAAGAGAGATTGGGCGAGTACCAATACCCCCTTGGTGAATTCATCTTGAATTCACAGGAGATCTTATCAGTACCATTTCAATTCAGTTTGGAGGTCGATGCAATGCAACATATTATATTAGAGACCAAATTTCTATCTCAATTTTTTTGGTCGTATATGCAGGTAACCCCAATTTATCCATTATAATAAAATTTGAGAATTTCCATGTTAGTTGTGTTACTGGATTGCAGATCTCTACTTGTTTTTATTTTACATGGAAATATTATGTTAATAGAATGTTGATTTTACGATGAAATTTTGGGTTGAGTAAATTTCTGCATAATTGGTAAAATATCTCGTTTGGAATATTACATCGACCTCCTTCAGGGTTGTATTATGGAATATTTGTATCTATAAATTTGGTTGATTCTGAGCCCCTTAAAGTCATCAACTTGGAGCGAAACTTTGGAAACTATTGAAGCATATACATACAATAATACTCTTTGGAACCATACATCTTCTACTCTAGTTTTGAGCTCAAACTTGGTGAGGAATTGAAAATTGCAGTGAAGAAAAATTCATCCCCTTATTCTCTAATATAATGGAGTTTTTTTTAATTCATTTTGATTATAATGTCCAATCTAAAAATTTTATTTCATCTTGAAGTATAAGTCTGGTTGAAGTATAAGTCGTGAGAGAAAATGTAGTGAAGTACTTGCATCACTTTTGAGAAAAACCCAAATATGAGTTTCAACACTCTGGTAAGGCCCAGTTGATTCTTCTTTATGACGTTTTAAAAACTAAAGTATTAAGGTCCTAATCTAAATCCATTGTTGAAGTATATACATACTCTTATTCAGTCAATATTTGTATTTATATTGAGATGTTATGGTTTAGATGAAATGGGAACATCTGAAGTTTCATACAAATTGTGATTACCTTATACCTTGATGATTGTTTAAGTTTGTAGAAAAGGTATCTTTAAATCTGGGTTTAAAGTTGTATACGAAAAAAAGCAGTCTTAAACCTTATACAACTTTGAGGTAGAGAGAAAGAGCATTAAAGTTTGAGAAATTTCTTTAGTCTTATCATACGTATAATAGAATTTATAGTAATGTTATTGATAAATAATAAATAATTAACATCTACAATAGTATACTTGACTTAAAGGAATTCTCTGTTTTATTCTTGGCATCATCAAATCAACATATATCTATTAATGGCATCATTGTGTAGAGGACAGTTTAGTCAAAGTACTATTTTGTGGGTCAATTCTTCCTTGAAATGAGAGGTAAAGTCCTATGCAATCCAATGCTTGATAATTACAACATAGGTTTATGGATGTTAGATAAGATGATGAGAGTGGATCACAGTGACATGTATTGTTGAGTTTATTAGCAAGTTTTTTAAGACAAAATATGCTAGTTATATTATGATGATGATGTTGAATTGATGGGCTAGTTGATACACTACTACTAGGACTTGATGTTATTAATGAACAGAAGTTTATTGTTGTTGATTTTGTTGAATAGCTAATCATTGTCGAGAAGCTATTATGGCTTTCATATGTTGATAATATTTGAAGGCTATGGCAATGAAAATATCATCTCATTGAGAAAAGTTGCAAAATTGGGCTAAGACTACTAATATGGAAAGTTAATTTATTCATGTGGCTAGACAAAGTGCAGTTGAGGCTTGCAACTAGGTTTTGATAATGGCGTATAGTTGTTGGGAAAAGATAAGATTTTGTATTTGGTAGAATCATATATTTAGGAGTACGATACTAAAATTAATTGGTTATCGATGTAAACTTCCAGGGTTTTCTATTGATATACATATTGATTAGAAGCAAAAGAGATTGTATTATCATTGTGCTTGTTGATCTTTATTGTTGTTGATGAACTTTTTCCAATGTTCCAATCAACAAATTTAGTAGATTATTTTTTATATTATTTATTTTGGTATAGAAATTAAGTGGATACAGTCTAAAAATCGTGGATCGTGGTATGTCGTGGTAAGTTTAAGGTTCGAGCCTTCATGGAAAGTGGCAGTTTGTTGAGTAGGGTGGTAGGGTGGTGCAAGGCAGGAGAGTGGAATCTCCTTCAGGTCAGAACCTGAGAACACTCTAGGGCGTTAGGGTGATTCTAGGGTAGGTTGGAGCTTGCACAGGGTGTTGGAGTATCCTCCCAGTAGGATCTTGTAAATCCAAGGTGTTGGAGCATCCTTCCAGTATGACTTGGTAAAGCCAAGGCATTGGAGAGTCCTTCTAGTTGCAGCAAGTAAACCAGGGCATTGGAATATCCTTTAGGTTGGAGCCTATCAACTAGGGGATTGCATCCTCCTTCAATTCATGCTGAAAAAATTGGAAGTTGGAGCTTCCTATTGATGTAAATTATTTAATACAAATATTGATAAGCATTCAGTGGCTTTTCTCCTAAAAGGTTTTCCACCTAAAATTCATTGGTGTACCATCTTTATTGTTGTGAATTTTTTAGTGGTGTTGATAATTGTTTGTGTTAATCTGATGGTAATGATAATTAATGCTCCATAAATTTGAAATTAATTAATTGAAGAGAAATAATGATGACCCCCCTCCACGGAGGCTTCACTGGCGGAGCAATACCATTCCTGTTCATTCATATTGGGGGATATATATTGAGGAAAAAATGGCATAATATATTGAGCATATAATAGGGGTTAAAGGGTTTTTATATTGGTATGTATAAAAAATGGAGCTCAAAGTTAATGAAAAAATATAAAGGGGTATAAAAAATGTTAATGTAAAAATGGATACCTGCAATATCTAGTGAGAGTAGGGGTTTTTTAAATTGGTAAGGTGTATTGGGTTCATATTGGTAGCGGGTTAAATAATGTGATTTTTAGATGTATTTTCCAATATGTATTTAAATTCAGGGAATTGTTTAGTATGCCATGAACGCGCCTGATATGCCATAGGTTCATTGTGTGAAGCCCCTGTGCCCACCTCTCATTATTTCCAACACCTAGTTGGTCCTTAGTTGATTTTAGTGGACTTTGAGTGCCACACTAGCTGGCCCTTAGCTAATTTTAGTGGGCTTCAAGTGCCACCCTAGTTGGTCCTTAGCTGATTTCAATGGAATTTGGGTGCCATCCTAGTTGTCATTGTGGGGAAATCATTTAGATTCCCATTTGTGCTTAATTTGCAGCTGATATTGTGGTTGATTCTTCAAGGTTAGAATTGATATTTATTTGTCATAGATTGAGTAGTTGTTGTTGGGGTCAAGTTTATCTAGGGGCTAAGTATATCTTCTTATTTCTCTATGGGAAAAATTAATTTGCATTTGTTAAAGATCTTTATTTTTTGAAGCTGATATTATTTGTCGTAGATCCTTATTTACTAGGACCAAGATTATTTGTCAAATATCCTTATTTCTTGGAGACAACATTATTTATTAGAGAAATTTATTTGCTAGGCTAAGGTTATTTTTGAAAGATCTTTATTTTCTAGGGCTGAGATTATTTGTGAGAGATCTTTATTTGTTGGGCCTAAGATTATTTGTCGTAACTGAGGTTACTTATTGAGGCTGATTTTTTTATTCTAAAGGAGGGTCAAAATTTCATTTTTTGTTTTGGGAGAAGTTGAGCCTATAATTGTTGGAGGATCCAAATTTCTTAGGATGACCGAGTTGTTGTTGGATATTTGAACTCATCCTTTTCTAAGGGTTGAATTGATTGAGCCATCTTTCTGAAGTTGTAATCATATTTCTAGGTTGGTATTTTTAATGTAAACCTCCTATTAAGTTTAATAAAATTGTGGTTGTGCCCTTGGAATATTTTTTGTTGTAAGTTTTTATTACTTTGATCACTAAGTGTTTCAATAAATTTTTGTTCAGTAAGTGTTTGATGAAATTTGTAAAAGGAATAATTAATAAATTTTGTAAGTTATATTAGCATATTTTAGTAGCAGAATCAAAGAAAAAAAAGGAACAGTTTTAGTGTCCCATAATTCCTTGAAGTTTATCAAAAAGGGCTATTACACTCCAATTGACATTTTGGTAATCTATGTCAATTCAAAATTGAGAAAAAACCATGGAAACATCATTCCACTATCCATAAAACTTTAATCATGGTAACTAACCATACTTATATTATATTATTTAGTACTAAAAAAATAGCCTACAAGATTAACTTAATCCTTGTCATTATTAATTTATGTCTTAATTCGAACCCATTTATTTTCATTTTCCACTTCCAATTCTCAATTTACAAGTGAGAATGATCACTTGACCTTGAAGAAACCTTATGTCCACTTTGTTATCAAATAGTGGATATCCATCAACTCTAGAACTATCATGTGCTAAAAGGAATAAAATCCTGAGTTCAAACTTTCTTTAGATTGTAAAATTTGGGGAAATTTTTGCACCTTAAGATATTTGATACCTCTCAACACATGACAAATCCAAAGTTAAGATGAATATATGTTAGTTCTATATATATATACAAGGAGCCATATTAGTCCTAAAAATTCCATATCTCTCCCTCCTAGAACATGAAAAATAGCTCAAAATATTTTTAACCAGTGCCTTAGGAACCATCAACTACATCCATAAATGTGAATTGTACTAGGAAACATGAATGCCCGAAAACATGAATGAAATTAAAATGATATCCAAGCCTTGGAGGCTCCAATAAATTAAATCTCCATTATCATAGGTTACATCACATCATCAAAAAATCTATTATTATATTCTCCATTGATGTCCATGGAAACAAGGACCCTCGTTGTCAAAGATTAAAAATACAATGTCTAGTGAAGAATTTCCCTAGGGTTTCCCTTTCCCTAAATGAGGGGTAACATAGCCCTTAATAGAATGATGTTATAGAGCAAAGAAATAATCCTTACTATCAAAGGCTAAGGTCATGATTCATGACTAATAGTTGCCAATGTTTCTTTAAGTAGAGGCATGTAACATGATAATATATTTCCAAAAAGGGTGTCTTCATAGAATATTGGAGGAAAATCGATGAGGAGGAATTCACTAGTGTCAATCCAAATGTGAGTCATTTATACATCTTTGGATTTCCAATTTATATCCATATACCCATACTGAAGAGGATGAAATTAGAGCCCTCTAGAAGGAAGGGTTTATATGTAATTTATAGTGATACTTCATAGGCTTATAGGGTTTATATTCCATAATAAAGGAAAACAATAGTGAGAATGGAGATAACATTTAAGGAATAATTTTCACTTCAAAAATTATAATGAGCCAATTCTAGCGATGGAGAATGAGGTTTTGTAAGATGTGAAGGTTGAATGAAGGTCACCCATGACTTCCAAAGTAGTGTAACAATAACTTTCAAATGAAGAGGAGGAGATAGTAGCCCCCTCCAATTATATTGGGAGACCTTGATGCTCACTTAGACATTGAGTGATGCTTAGAAGTATGTTGAGGCTTCCAAAATTACATTTAGATATGGAAAACCTTTTAAAAAATTTCCATAATACATGGCATTGATTATCAACATCATTGATTCCAAAAATTTCATCTTTCAAGAAGAAGTATACCAATAAGCATGGCAAGATTTCATGGTGAAGCATTAGGGAAATTTTGAGGTCTAAAATGGTCCTCCTAATAAAATTATAAGATAATAGTGGAAATAATAAAATAAGATTAGATTACATCATCAAATTTTAGAGGGAAAAATGAAAAAACTATTTTTTCAACTTGTATTTTCAACTTATCTCCCTATGGGTTTACTCAAATTTTAAGTGGAAACACTCATTGGATGCAAAATTTGATTCCTCATCCAAGTACCCATGTTGCATACTTTTTATGGACCCTGCTACATGAAAAATGTGATTGCAATCATGTTTTTTTTCATGTATTTTTCATTTTTCATGCAGTAGGTTCCATTGAAAGTATGGAACATGGGTAATCACTCAATGAGGAATTAAATTTTGCATCCAACCATTACTCTCACTTGAAATTTTAGTAAAACCTTAGGTATATAAGTTGAAAAAATAGTTTTATTATTTTATTAAATTATAATATTTTACTTTTTTACTCCAAAAGTGGTGAATCATCCCCCATGTTTGACATCATAATCTTGAATCTTATTGGTTCTTATAAAATTTATTTTGGTTGTACATTTTTCTTAGGAGGCCCATTTTAGACCTCCAAGTTCCCCTAATGGAATACACCTTCATCATGAAGAATTATGTTTGGGACATAATTCCAAGACCAAAGGGAAATCTAGTGGATATACAAGATCAAACATGCAGTAAATGGAAGTGTTTAGAAGTTCAAGGGGCGGTTCATGATGATAGGGTTCTCCCAGGAAGAGAAAGTAAACTATGAAGAGACATTTTCCATAATGTTCTAGTGCACTTCCATTAGAGCAATTATGTCCTTAGTTTCATTTCTGGGATAGAGGATACATCAAATGTGAAGACATGTGTCATTAATGGGGTCTTTGAGGAAGAAGTGTACATAGATCATCCTTAAGAATTTTAGGTAAATAGTAAAAGGTAACATATGTGTATGTTAAAGAAAGCCTTTAATGGAATTAATAATACATTAAAAGCAGTGCATTCTAATATAAATGGATATCTCCAAAGTATGGCTTCACCAAAATAAAAGTAAATCCTAACTAATATATTTGTTGGGATTGATCTACTCATTTTGGTGTTGCATGTAAATCACTTGTTTCTTATGAGTGCAAAGAAGATATGGAAATTGAGTCTGAGATAAATGATATCAACATGATGCATTACTGTAGGTTCGTGAGTTTTGGGTAAGAAATTGGTCTCTAAATTTCATAGGCGAGGATGATATCGATGAGATCCTAAAGAGATGCAAATCGAGGACTGAAAATCTATGGCTACACCCATGATAACTAATTTGAAGAAGGTAACAAATTCAAAATTAGAGTCGGTGAATCTCAGGTTGTACAATTAGTTGATAGGCTCCTTGGTGTATTAGGTAAACTCTAGAACTGATATATGTTTTATTATGAATACATTAAGTCAATTCATGGTGGAGCCAAGGTAGGAGTATTGAATAGGAATAAAACATGTGCTAAGATACTTGAGGGGCATAGTGGAGTATGATCTAAGATATTGAAGATGTTGAAGTGAAGTTGCAAGGGTATTTAAACTCAAAATGGAAAGCAGTTCAATAGACAGGAAGAGCACTTCAAAGTGTTGTTTTAGCTTGGGTTTAGCAATGATATCATGGTTTAATAGGAATCATACTGTTACACCAATTTTTGGTCATCTAACCATTTACAATTATATGTATCTAAATACACAATGTAAGATCAATTTTATCATAGGAAAATTGCTTTCACTATAATAAATAACTTAATAAACCATAGGTTATTAAGTTATTTCTGGTCCAAACAAGAAATCACATGAGGAATAATTAAATAAATCATTATTTATTTAATTTTCCTCTAGGAATAATTAATTAAACCATTGTTTAAATAATATTCCTGGTCATATTTAACCCAATTAATGAGAAATAATTAGATAAATCATTATTTATCTTATTATTCTCTAGGAATAATTAATTAAATCATTATTTAATTAATATTCCTTGTTAAATTTGACTAAATCATTTAGGAATAATAAAATAAATAATTATTTGTTCAATTATCCCTTAACCCCGTCCTTGAAATGATAAAGAAATCATTTGTTTGTTTATTATTTCTAAATAAAGAGATTTAACCAATTTAAATTCCTTTTCCCTCCAAAAAAATATAATAAAATATTCCAAGCAGTTAGATCTAGATCTTGGTTAATAATATTTTATTATGCACCATTATCAAGGATAACTCAATATTTTGTTATAAATAGGAGGGTTTTCCATTCATTATTTACCTTTGATCTGTTTATCATGGTTGGACTTTGATCCTCTTATCATTGTCATACTTTTATCGCTTTTATCACTTTTTTGTTTCTTGAGCTCACATTGAGCTCAACACGTATTGGGTTTTCTACACCATTGAGAGAGAGGAACTTTGGATCTGAATCATTGAGGACAGCCAAGAACCCATCCCATTGAGGGGGACTCGTAACATCATTCTTTGTTCCCTTCCGTCCTATTAACATAACATAAAATTCTTGATATATCTTGTCTTGTCCATTGGATATTTGGAGAGACTCTTATTTCATTTTACTGTTTAGCTGCTTTTACTGCATAGATCTTGGTTTTTTTTGCATTTGTTTCGAATGTCTATTGCAGATCTAAAGAAGTTAGACAACCAACTTTATTGTTAGGGTTGTTTTTCATGTGCAGCTAAAATGATCTCTTTTCGTACACTTGCATTAAGAATTCATTCTAATAATTGGCGACTCCATTGGGTTTTATTCATATTCCTACATGACCAGTTGCTTCAATATTAAGGTTTTTCTTCAGCTATTTTTACTCTGTTAATGTTTTTTTTATCTTTTATCCCCTAAAACAGTAAAAATTCTAACTTCTGAGTGTTTCTGGGTGTTTTTCGAAGGTAACAGGTATCAGTCGCGCCAGAGATGAAAAAAAATTCCGAGACTTGCCGCCCAAGACTCCCGTAATTGCAGCTCACACTTTTCATCTCAGAACCTGTGATTTTAGGCTCAAGTCGCACCTGTTGGGCCAAAAACTGTGATTTCAGCAACCTAGAGGTTAGTACCTGAGAGTTGCATTATTTTTTGGGATTTTTTCTGTTACAGTCAGGTTTTATCGCAAGAACAATTCAGGGTTGTCTGACCTCTGCCTCAACCTATCTTAGGCCTGGATATGCTCATTTTTTCTCCTTGAATTAGGACCGAGCCCCTTAGGGTTTCATTATGCTTCCACCTTTTTAGGAGGTGTTTAGCTGAGTAGGTAGTCTAATATTTTGCAGTGCTTTTAGCCATTGTTTAGGGTCTGATCTATCCTTCTTTCAGATCCTTTTAGATCGATTATTATTCCATCCAAAAACCCCTCTATATTTTTTTTTGGTATCTCCTGTAGGGTTCCCCTTGTTTTCCTTAGAGTTTTAACCTTTTGCCTCATTTTTTACAGCAGCTTTCCCTCTGGTTTCTTGTTGTTTTTTGTAGCTTTTCCAACAGATCTGAGTCATTAGATCCTTTTCCCTTAGACCTTAGATATTTTTACCATATTTTTTTATTTGAGGAAATTTCGCCCGCATTTTCAAACAGTTGTTTGGGAACCCTTCTTTTTGGGTTGAATTTATGCATCTTTAGCTATTTATTTTACTATCAATTCAATTTTATTTACAGTTATACAACTTTTTTTATTTTTCTTTATATGCAAATGTCTGGGTTAATTAAAATTAACACATGGATTGCACACATGCACACCTAAAGCAAAGAGCGCTTGGTATAAACCTCCAAGCCAAAACATAAAAATCATAATTAATTTATCTACCCCTCTGAGCCTTTGTTTATTACTCTTCCATCTTTCTTGGGTATTTGTGTCTTGCCATCATTGTGCCCCCAAGGTGCTTATCCCAGAGACTCTTAGGCCTTCATCCTTAGTTTCTGTTAGGAAGAATTACTCCAAAGCATAGAGTATGAGTTATTCCTCCGTCGAGTCCCCATACCGACTCTGTTTCTATTCCATCGGGCCCTCACTCCGATTCCGAACCCGGTTCTCCTCCACCTCATTTTGTCACCATGTAAGGCGCCAATGTAGGTGTTGGTTCTCAATCTAGTGGTATCCCCGACCCTAATTCTAGAGCTTCTACTAGTGGAACCACTACTGGAACCATTTAAGACTCCCTGATTTCAGCCAGTTAATTAACGACCATATACACCATGATCCAGGTTGTCATGTTGTGCCAACTAAGATTCCTTCTGAAATTCCTAAGTTCGAAGTAAATTCTGGAGAGGACCCTACTAATCACGTTCGCTCCTTTCACATGTGGTGTTCGTCCAATTCTATCAGTGACGACTCCATCCGTCTTCAGTTATTCCAGAGTACGCTCACTGGAGACATTGCAAAGTAGTATATGGACCAGGCCTCTGCCTCACATTCCACTTTTGCGACTCTTGCTAAAGTGTTTTGTCCTACTTCCAACTATCTCTCTGATATGATACCAGTACTGAGTTTTTGACCGCATTCCATCAAACTTTTGCCACCCGCCTTTCTGACCATGTCCAAGAATGGCGTAGAAGGAGGAGCTTATGTCGAGCTCCCACATTTGACGACCATGTCTATATGGATTAGTTACTCATAACCCTTTTTCCTTCTATTGGTAAAGTTGTTGCATCTCACTTTCCTTAGAAAGAGGAATAATATCTCCAAATCGCATTGAAATATGACTTGATCTATGCTCAATCTGGTTATGTTTATACCATTTTACTGGATCTTCCTAGACCTGGTGTTTCCAATGCACGTGGGGCATCTCACGTCGCCGATGGTATCGTTGGATCTCTTTCACATCCATATATTCATACTCCCATGGGTTATGGTTTCCCTTAGTGAGGGGCCAACTCCTCTAGGACTTATCCTCCTCTCGGCAGCATGTATCCAAGACAAAGCACATTTGCCTCATTTCATCAACCGATGCTAGGGCGTATTTTGCACTCAACATGTTTACCCCAATGTTTCTCAACCTCATTTATATCCTTGTCCGTAGCCCAATGCTCCATCCCCTATGGAATCCGCACCCTGATCTCCCATGCCTTCTCAACCTCCACCGCAGCAGCCACCTCCCCCTCCGATTTAGGTGTATGCGGAGCTGAGTGCAACTAATCCTCTTAATTCCAAGAAAAAGAGGAAAGGAAACCAAAATAAATCAGTTCAAGGTAATCAAGGGCGCCAAGCTAACCAACCGAACGCACCCCAAGGGAACCCACCTAACACTAAAAACCAGCAACTAGGCGATCAGCCCAAGCAGAACAGGCCTCTTTGTACGAACACGCCTTTTCCTTGTTGTCATTTCCATGGCCATTATACTCATGATTTTCCCTTTTTAGCCCAGATGCGCTAGCTGTGGGAAGCCCAAGCAACATCTAGAGGACAGCAAGCCACTGCTTCAGCTCCCCCAAATACTGCGTCAGTTCAACAGATTGTTTTCATTAATTCTTTCCCTCAGAAAAGAAATGTGGCCACCCAACCCCCTCAAGATTAGGTCGCCCCTCAACCTTCCTAATATGATACCCCTGAATACCATATTCTCATGGTGATTTTTGAAAAGCTTAATACCATTGATGTCAACCTTCAAACTCAGTCGCGCCAGTATGGCAAGCCACCTACTTCGTTTGCAACCGAGTCCCAAACCAAAATTTCCACAAAGTCCAGTTCGACACCGAAATTATCCTTTATAGATCCCTCATCCATGGGAAGAGGTCGTTCCGAAGATCCCCAAAGGGCCATTACACCGAACTTCTACTTCTGCCAAATCCGCCCACACTTCAGCATAGTAGATGACTTGGCACAATCTCCTGCTGCCATGTCAATGTTGGAAGTCCTGAATTCATGATTTTCACAACGTAAAGCTCTACTATCTGCACTGGGCGCTATGGATCCTTTAGATGATCGTTTGATCGTCTTTGATGTTGACAAGTTAGAACATCTTGCCTTACCTTCATCTATCGCCTTCCAAATACCAGTCAAGATTCAAAATTCTCTTGCCTCACATTGTATCATTGATGAGGGCGCATCCACCTGCGTGATGTTCGCCTTTGTTTGGAATAAACTTAAATCACTCGACTTAGCCCCATCCACCATCACCTTGCATGCTTGGGACAGTCACTCTTCTCAGCCCCTTGGCATGTACCGCAATTGTCCTATCACTCTTGCGGGAAAGACCGTTTGTATTGACATTAAATTCATTGATGCCCCCTTGGATTACAATATCCTCTTGGGTTGTAGCTATACTTATGCGATGTTTGTTGTCGCATCTACGGTTCATCGTAAGATGTGTTTTTCTCACAATGGAAAGATCATTACCATTGATCAGTTAAATATTACGAACCGAAGTCTCAGACCTCCTCCGAGTCTATCATATCTTTGGTGGTCGATAAGCAATCAGTCACACCTCTTACTAGTGTTTCATCTGGAATCTTTAAATATTCCACCTTGCGTGGTGCATTCCCTAGTCTCCCCCCTCTTATCACTGATCCCAGCTCGTCGAATGTTTGCATGATGAAATCGTCTAGGACTAGCCCCAAGCAATCTGGTTCAAATAGCCAGCAGCCCATACCTTCGCATCCTGTTGGTGGTCACTCAACGGAGCCTTCAGGACCTTCTTTGAAAGGAAATTCTCCCTCTATTGGTGTCTCTTCCACTATGTTTCAACCAAGAACTGTTCCCCCTAGCCTTAATAAGTTGGGAGCCATTATGCTAGGCCATTTCCCATCCAGTCATATACCACTTTTCGCTGCCCCCTTTGGATTATTTTCAGTTCCTGTTATGGTTGTTTTGAACCTTCCCAACTTGACCCTCAGGATACCAACCTAGTACATTGATCCACTAGCCGAAACCCCGCTTGGTCAACTCAAATCTTATACCACTTTGACCCCGGTCCAATCGGTCTCTATGACCCCTCCCTTCGCTTCAGTGCCTCAGCCACCTCAACAGGAATCTACTCCTGTTGCGAAAGCTTATGGAGAGCTAGAAAAAGTCAGAAATAAGGAACATAAGGATAAGGCTGCCCAAACAACTCCTGCTCCTCCTAAGCCTCCGAAGCGGTTCCCTTCATGCGCTTTGTGTGATGTTGTTGGTCACGCCACCGAAAATTGTCCTGAGCTTCCTCGTCTCAAACTTGTGGTCAATGAGGCATTTCCTGAATCCGATATCCTAGAGGTCCATGTTACCTTTCCTGATTCAGCTAAGAAACTCAAATCATTGCGCACAAATCACCCTTATGCTTTGTGTGATATTTATGGCCACTATTCTCACATCTTTCCCCGTCTCGATGATTTCTATGACATTGTTGAGGCTATCCGCCAAATCGAGGCCCAACATAGTGGATCCTCTACTCCTCTACTCATGCGTTTGGCTCAGGCTGAACCGGAGGACATTGCTGCACCTAATGTGATACCTGCCACTAATGTCGATATGATGTAACCTTCAGCCACTATCCTCTATTTTTCATCATCCATGAGAACCTTGGTGGAAAACCCCTCTGGGGCATTCCCTGTTGTTTCGACTAAACCTCCTTCATCGACCACCTTGGGCTCAACATTGGTAGGTGTTTCATCTACTATTTCTTCATCTACCCTCCGTAGTGATGCATATGTGAACTATATCTCTCATGATGATGCGTCAAGTAGCCCCGCCACATCATGTGGTCTTTCTTCTACCAATCCCCCCATCTTTCATTATGATGAAGACATTATCGAAGCGATAACCACCCCAGACTTTCCTTGGGATGATATGCACCACCGTGCATACTTCCTTCCGCAACAATCCCATCACCATTATGTTGTGGAGTCTAAATACTACATCTAAGATGAGGTCAATTGGTTTATAAATCCCATTCCTGCACCCGATGCTTTCTAAGAAGGAAATATGGCCAATAGCTTTCCTACCATTAAAATTAACATTTCTGATAAACCGGGGATAGAAGAAAACATTTCCTTGGGAGCACATTGCACCCTGGAATAATTGAGGCTTACACTAAGTTATTCAAAGAATTCCATGAAGCTTTCACTTGGTCCTATTCAAAGATGCCCGGACTTGATCCCTCCATTGTCAAACACCATATCAATACATGGTCGGATGCCAATCCTATCCGTCAAAAGTTGAGACCCATTAATCCTTCCAAACGAGAGGCTATCAAAGTCGAAATCAACAAGCTCAAGCAGGTTGGTTTTACCTATCCCATTCTCAATAAAATAGACACCATCCGTGTCTGTCTGGAAATTCATGACCTGAGCAAAGCTTGTCCGATAGAAAACTTCTCCAAACCATTTATCGACCATATCTTTAATAGGTGTGCGGGGCATAGAAATTATACCCATAGCATCCCCCATCATGATGTGTGTTTTATTTTTGCCATGCATTTAGGCTGCTTGCATTTTTCATCATCATCTCATTGGTTGTCATGTGACGCCTTTCAGATGGATCCATCATCCACATCGTATATCGGTTATGCCGACGGTGCAAGTCACTAGTCATGAAATATAGCCTTAGCAGCCTGGGCCATTTTTACATCCATGCATTTGTTAGTCCTCTCCAATGGTATATGCATTGGATCTGCCACCAATAATCAGGACGAATATGATGTAGTGATAGTTTTGTAAGTCGATGCCCTTGAAAATCGCATCCTTCATCTTCATGTTCGTTTATATTCCCTGTTGCATGTCATGCAATTAAATGGCATATATCGTGTGAATAACCATGCCATTTTTAGAGGATATTTATGAGTGAATTTCTTAGTGCATGAATTTGAAACCATTACATTCAGTCATGTACCTAGAGGCTAGAATCATTATGCAAATAGCATTGCAAACAATATTCTAGATTGGCACTTATCACATTAATTTAACACAAGACAATAATCATAAACAAATGGTGAAAGATATACTTGTCATACATAAAAATTTGAATATCCATAATATGTGTCCACAAAATCATAAATGTTTTGGATTCCTCTACTCTAATACATCTGACATGCCCATAGCATGTCACAAAAATCAAAACTAGGGGCACCACATTCCCCTACATATCATCTCTATCTGGATTTTCTCGAGCCAATGGCCCAGCTCCTGCAACCCGTAGATCCCGCATACCCTACCCAGCCATCACCATGCGCCGCATGACCCCTCGCCACTCTGAGGGTAGCCTGACACATTCCCCATCATCATGTTAGCCTCGCCACTCCGAGGGTAGCCCGATCCAGATCATGTTATCCTCGCTCTAATACCCCGGTCATCAACATCTTGCATGTGCAGTGGACATCCTCCAATAGTGCCTCTAAATCCGCTCTATCATCTCCTTTGGTTGTGCTAGGCTCTGCAGCCCCTGGCACTCTGGGTCGTCCCATATACCTGGTCGATTTCACTGGTGCTATATCTTCATACCAAAAGTAATGAACCAGTACCACATACATAATTCCAAAATTTTAAATGCGACATAAAATATAACAACTTATCACTTACCATCTGGTCCCCATGCTCGACCGGGCGGAAGTGGCAAGTCTGGGTACCCTTGATAGTTCATCCCACTATATGGATAGTCGTCTATATACAACAACATATGGTCCCAATGTGTGAAGAAATTGGGTTGAAACACTCCTCCAACTCTGTCACCTCCTCCTCTCTGCAGTAGCTTCCCCTAGTGGCGCATCCTGGGCTCTCACGGGTCCCCATCCTGGATCTACACATGAGGCCGAAGTGTAGGGATCTTATCAAATAATAATGAGCATAACACTGTACCGAAATCACATTCATGGTTCACTTTTTTCTTGCATAGAGATAGCTATCATTTCAACAACACCAACATCATCTGGGCCCACCCATCTCACTCTCATCCATCATCATCAGCCCACCGGTGATGTGGTGGAAAGCTTGGTTGCCAGGATCCACAGTATTGTTGCAGCGACAATTTGAGTCTCTAGCCTCTCTAGATATCTTATCAGTATATCCATGCCCTTGACACAGACATCTGGTCAGCAATGGTGGTCCACGAACTTAGATATATTTCTCCCCCATGGTAATATTGGCTAGATATTTCCCACCACCCCTACTGGCGAGAGACCGGTCGAAATAGATGTCATGAATAGTCAACTCGATAGAGTGCTCCTGCATGATAAATACCTCCAAGTTTGGGTCCCAATAGCTCACTATCCTGGATAGCATGGACTCCCTTGCCCTCATCAACGGGTTCTCAACCAACTTGAGAACCCCATATCTTTCCAGTGCGCCTCTAACCACCTAATCCCCCTAGATATCGTAACAAAGCACATCCAAATCTCTCTCTCTCTCATTGATATTTAACTCTTCCATACCTGCACAAACCCAGTAATTTTTTAGTCAGACGGAGAAAAAATAGCATAAAAAAATTAAGCCCAGTTCCCAGCCAAAAATAGTACAAAATCCAACTTTTGGCAGCTCGCACTTTTCGACCTAGTCCACTGCCGAGGTCGCAGTTCTCCTACGAAAAGCGTGACCCAACTCACGAGAATAGGCTCCATGAAGTGCGGTCGGTTGTGAGGAGGGGCAAAAGTTTTTGTTCTCGGGCTGCGAGCACCTAATGCAAATTCTAAACCATTGAGCGGAAAAGTGAGTTGGGCCACCACACTGGCCCAGTAGATCTGGTTCCAACGATCGGTTTATCTACTACGAATGCCACAAGATTTAAGGCCTTCTCTCCTCCTCTCCACGTTCACCCCACATCTCCACTAGAAAATAAACCAAATTGAGAATGAAATTGCCCTATTAAAAGAGAAACCTAATTTTTCTTTCGCAGTTATGACGAACCATAGCTATGAATGTTTGATGAATCGTCGACACCATTGGAAATATCTCCGCAAACTCTAAAAGTAGGTATCACACATTTTGGTGATTTGATACTTCATCCAGAACCCTTTTTTCCAAGAAGGATCACTTCGTTGCCTCTCAGAATCGAATTTCTGCACTTGTGCCACTTATACTTGGGGCACCACTTAGCCTTCATACTTGTCAATGTGTGTGTCCATTTTCTTCATGAGTAACCATCTTTTACTCATTTCTTTATGGTCCCAACGGGCCTATTATGTGCGACGAATCGGCGAGTCGCCCTGTTTCGAGCATACAAGTTGAGTCATCATAGTTGTTGGAACTTTAATCCATAGGTAGGTGTGGAATGCGAAAAGTCACAATGGAGTCCAAGTGACCTTGGAATATGAAACCAAGAGTCACACCATTGTACTATAAATGTACATCTTTGTATAATGGAAAATAAGAAAGCCTCACGCTTATCCTTCATTGTGTGTTGAGTCTCTTGTGTGTGTGTATTCTTCCCTCATACACCATGTGTGTGCTTCAACATGGTGTTTAACATGGTATCAGAGCGAGCGATTGCTGGCCCTGCTCCAAATTGAGTGAGCCATTTGTGTCTATGGCCTATGTATATCTGCAAAATTTTTGGCATTTTTGTAGCACTCAAGGTTTCTGCAGCAGTGTTTTTGCTGCCATTCAGAGGTGTTTTGAAGAAGAGCGGTGTTGGCTTTGAGAAAGAGCAGCATTCAGTGATTTTGTAGCATTCAGAAGTTTATTTTGGAGAAGGAGCAGTATTCAGAAATTGGCAGCATTCAGGCATTGGCTTTGGAGAAACGCAACACTGCCCATCTGAAGGTTTTCTCACTGCTTATTTTTCCATTGAAAAATCTCTGCTTATTTAATTCTGCTTTGGAAGAGCTGCTGGAATACTGTTCAAAGTGAGGTTTTGAAGAAAAGTTTTGGGTTTTCAAGCAAAATTTCTGAGTTTTTCATTGAAAAATCTCTGCAAGTTTCTGGGTTTTTAATGGAAGAGATTTCTGAGTATTGTTAAATTCTGCATTTTTCTGCTGCTGGAAAAATCGTTTTTTCAAGTTTACAAGTTCCTGCAAATAATTCTGCTATATATTTGGAAGAAAAATTATGCTGCTATATTTCCTACTCTCTTCTCTGTTATTTAAAATAAATAAATATAAAATATAAAAAATATAAAAAATAAAAAAATCCTTTGCATCTCTCTTATCGACCGACCGCTCCACATCTCTCAGGCCTTCGGCCTCTCTCCATGGCCCTCGGCCTCCCCCCTCTTCTCACTGCATAAACAATTCAACGCTCTCCAAACAGCAGCCCTCTTATCACTCCACGCCTACTCCTACGCCCTACGCACCAGCCCTTACCACTGGCCCCTACCCTTATAACTCCACTACTGCATCTATCTCCCACTCCAACACACCGCCGCACCTGCAATTACAACGCTCCTCCTAACCCTCGAAACGCACTCACCTTACAGCACTTCGCCCATTGAAGCGCCGCTCACCACCATACAACGCCCAGCTCTCTTGCATCAAACGCCCTTACACCGCTCCACCTGCAATCGATTCACAGTGATAACCCTCTTCCCTACGCCGCTCAACGCTGCATACACAACACCCCTCAGCCCACGCCTTACCCATGCTCAATTCTCCCTCACTGTTACACTTCACGGCTCCCACGCTTCCCATGGCCTTTCGGCCTCCCCTCCCTCTCCATTACAATACGACTTTTCATATTTAATAACCCCCATCTCCATTACAATATATATGCCTTCCCACTATACGTTCTCTTTTTTAATTTCTTTTCCCACTATATAATACCACCCTTTTTAAATTCGATTTTTTTATTTTATTCCCCTTATCACTCCATTCCATTTATTTTATTCCCCTTATCACTCCATTCCATTAATTCGATTCCCCTCCCATTAATTCGATTCCCTTTTAAAATTAATCCCCCTCCTTTGTTACTAAAGCCTTTTTCCCTTAATTTAATAATCCTCATTTACTTTAATAAACCCCTTCCCATTTTAATAATCCCCTTCCCATTTTTTATTTAATAAACTCCATATAATACCCACCCCCATCCCTTTTTTAATAATCCTCTTTTTAATTAACATTTCTTTTAAATTTCCTTCCCCATTTTTTAATTATTTCCCTTTTTTAATTAATTTTTAATTAAAAAAAAAAACAGCAGAGAGAGAGAGGAAGGAGAGAGAAATGAACACCAGTAAAAGAAGAAATGGCACATGAGGAAATGGTATATACATATTGCAGATTTACATTGTGATTTGCGGCATTGATTTGAAGGGTGTTTTTTTTTAAGAATTGACATTTGAAGACAAGTTTACCATCATTGAAAACAGCTATTTGAAGAAGAAAATTCAGCTGCCATAAAAAGATTCTTGCACAAGTATTTTCAGCTACACATTTACAAATATTTTGCAGAGATATGTATTGAGCTGACATTGTATTGTGAGTGGAATTTGCATCTTCTTCATAGTTGCAATAAGTGAATTTGAGTTGTTGATGTAAGTCATTGTTGATTGTCCTCCATCATTTGAGTAGCAGATTTTGTATTTTGAGATTTCCATGGTTGGAAGTTCTCTTGAATCATTTGTATTTCTTGTTGAATCACATTGTAAACGGGTCTTGCCATGTATATTTTGCAGATTTGTATTACAACTCTTTTCTTGGACTCACACATACCCCTTCGGATTAAGGGGGATGTTGGAACACCTAATCCTACATGGGTAGGTGTGGAATGCGAAAAGTCACAATGGAGTCCAAGTGACCTTGGAATGTGAAACCAAGAGTCACACCATTGTACTATAAATGTACATCTTTGTATAATGGAAAATAAAGAAAGCCTCACGCTTATCTTTCATTGTGTGTTGTTTCTCTTGTGTGTGTGTTATTCTCCTCATACACCATGTGTGTACATTAACATGGTGTTTAACATGGTATCGGAGCGGGCGATTGCTGGCCCTGCTTCAATTTGAGTGAGCCATTTGTGTTTATGGCTTGTGCATTTCTGCAAAAATTCTTGACATTTTTGTAGCACTCAGAGTTTCTGCAGCAGAGATTTTGCCGCCATTCAGAGGTGTTTTGAAGAAGAGTAGCATTGGTTTTGAGAAAAGAAGCGGCATTCGATGATTTTGCGGCATTCGGTTTATTTTTGGAGAAGGAGCGGCATTCAAGAAATTGGCGACATTCGAGCACGCTTTGGAGAAACGCGGTACTTCCCATCTGAAGGTTTTCTCACTGCTTATTTTTCCATTGAAAAATCTCTGCTTATTTAATTCTGCTTTGGAAGAGCTGCTGGAATACTGTTCAAAGTGAGGTTTTGAAGAAAATTTTTGGGTTTTCAAGCAAAATTTCTGAGTTTTTCATTGAAAAATCTCTGCAAGTTTCTGGGTTTTAATGGAAGAGATTTCTGAGTATTGTTAAATTCTGCATTTTTCTGCTGCTGGAAAAATCATTTTTTCAAGTTTACAAGTTCTTTCTCAAATAATCATGCTACTTATATATTTGGAAGAAAAATTCTGTTGTAGATTTCCTACTCTACTCTACTATTTAAAAAATATATAAAAAAATATAAAAAAAATATTAAAAAAATAATTAAAAAAAATCCTTTGCATCTCTCTTATCGGCATTGCCAGCTCCCCATCTCTTAGGCCTTCGGCCTCTCTCCACGGCCCTCGGCCTCCCCCCTCTTCTCACTGCATAAACAATTCAACGCTCTCCAAACAGCAACCCTCTTATCACTCCACGCCTACTGCTACGCCCCTCACCGCTCCAACAATACCAACGGCCCCTACCCTTATAACTCCCCTCTTGCTGTCTCTCCCTCTAACACATAGCCGCCTGCCATTACAACGCTCCTCCTAACCCTCGAAAGCCACTTCCTTACAGCACTTCGCCCATTGAAGCGCCGCTCACCACCATACAACGCCTAGCTCTCTTGCATCGAACGCCCTTACCGCTCTCCACCTACAATCGATTCACGGTGGTAACCCTCTTCCCTACGCCGCTCGACGCGCATACACAGAAACCCTCAGCCCACGCCTTACCCACGCTCAACGCTCCCTCACTGTTACACTCCACGGCTCCCACGCTTCCCATGGCCTTTCGGCTTCCCCTCCCTCTCCATTACAATACGACTTTTCATATTTAATAACCCCCATCTCCATTACAATATATATGCCCTCCCACTATACATTCTCTTTTTTTAATTTCTTTTCCCACTATATAATACCACCCTTTTTAAATTCGATTTTTTATTTTATTCCCCTTATCACTCCATTCCATTAATTCGATTCCCCTCCCATTAATTCGATTCCCTTTTAAAATTAATCCCCCTCCTTTTTTACTAAAGCCCTTTTCCCTTAATTTAATAATCCCCATTTACTTTAATAAACCCCTTCCCATTTTAATAATCCCCTTCCCATTTTTTATTTAATAAACTCCATATAATACCCACCCCCATCCCTTTTTTAATAATCCTCTTTTTAATTAACATTTCTTTTAAATTTCCTTCCCCATTTTTTAATTATTTCCCTTTTTAATTAATTTTTAATTAAAAAAAAAAAAAACAGCAGAGAGAGAGAGGAAGGAGAGAGAAATGAACACTAGTAAAAGAAGAAATGGCACATGAGGATATGGTATATACATATTGCAGATTTACATTGTGATTTGTGGCATTGATTTGAAGGGTGTTTTTTTTTGAAGAAATTGACATTTGAAGACAAGTTTGCCATCATTTTTAAAACAGCTAATTGAAGAAGAGAAATTCAGGTACATATAAAGATTCTTACCTGATGTTTTTAGCCACACATTTACAAATATTTTGCGAGAGATATGTATTGAAATTTGACATTGTATTTTGAGTGGAATTTTCCTTTTCATTCATAGTTGGAATCAGAAAATTTGAGTTGTTGATGTAAGTCATTGTTGATTGTCCTCCATCATTTGAGGAGCACATTTTGTACTTTGAGATTTCCATAGTTGGAAATTCTTTTGAGACATTTGTATTTCTTGTTGCATTACATTGTAAACGGGTGCTGCCATGTATACTTTGTAGATTTGTATTACAACTCTTTTCTTGGACTCACACATACCCCTTCGGATTAAGGGGGGATGTTGGAACACCTAATCCTACATGGGTAGGTGTGGAATATGAAAAGTCACAATGGAGTCCAAGTGACCTTGGAATGTGAAACCAAGAGTCACACCATTGTACTATATATGTACATCTTTGTATAATGGAAAATAAGAAAGCCTCACGCTTATCTTTCATTGTGTGTTGTTTCTCTTGTGTGTGCATTCTTCTTCCTCATACACCATGTGTGTGCTTCAACATGGTGTTTAACAAGCGCATTATGGAGTCTATCCTGAGTCCCTTTACCTCCTATTATAGTATTCCATCCAATTATTCCTTGTCCCTCTTTCATGTAGCCCATTTTGGCCTCCATTCCCACTATCCCCCATCCCCTCACAAGTCGAGTTAGTCGCTGCTAGGTCATCCATCATTTTTATGATTTAACAAGGGAAGTCATTCATTTTCTACTGGATATCCCCCATTCTATCATCATCCTTGGTTTAAGTCCTTCAGTCGCTCTACTATGACCTCTCATGCCTTAGTTGAGGATACCTCATTTCCTCACCTATGGCAAACCTCCTTCTGTCAACATCAACACATTCATTCTAGAAGACAGGTCTAGAGGTTGATCGGGGTGGATTAAATAGGTACAAGTATAAGTAGCTCGGCACAAGAGGCTCAAAAATAAAAGTGTTCAAAACACCCTCGAACCAATTTCAAGTCGTAGAGCTCGGTAACATCTTTCGATGGCACAAGCGGCATTCAAAACCGAGTTTGTATGATCAACTTATGGTTCTTTAAATTTTGATAAGACGGGGAACGTGGGACGAACGTGGGGCCACAGTGTGCCACATGCCATCCCAGTGAGCACGTGGGACCCACATGGCAGCCCCTCAACTTCTGACACATGGCGATTCTCCATTGGTCCTCAACCTGCACAAAAAGACAAAATAAAAACATATTAAAATATGATTATTAGATCATATAAAACAAAAAAAACCATATAACATATAGTTATTAAAACAAAATATAAAAACAAAATCATTTAATTTAATAACTATAAAATAAAATCAAAATAAAACAAAATTTTGATTTTAACCTCACCCACTAAATTCAATTCAAGAAATATAAATATGGTGGGTTGAATATGGTTATAACCATGCCAACGAAATTTTTCATGAATGGGAAAATGGTTATTACAAAATATATTCATGTGGTGGAGGATATAGGCATATGTTGTTATGACATTGGTATACACCATGTAAAATGGCAAAACCATACTCCATACCCCAACCGTATCATATATCATATGCTTTGTTTTTAAAACATGTACCACCACCATAAATGCCAACAGCGGGTTGTTGGGCGGGCGCACAAGGCGAGGCCGGCCTCCAAAATTTAAAATATGTCGTTTCTAAAACAGAAAATTGTGTTATCTTGGTAGGGGCGAGGATTTGACCCCTCGACCCCTTCTCAACTAATTACTCAAATTGCCCAACGGCCAAACGGATATTTTTTGGAAATGTCGGGTCACGTTTATGTACTTAAACCCAAAATTTTGTCAGTGCGCCAGGTCATGGAGCAGAGGGGTGTGCGCACGTAGACCTAGGTTTATTAATTTTTTATTGCAGGTCATGTGGAACCATGAGCTAGAAAAGAGGTAGGCAGAACCTTGATTGAGGCCAACTTTCAAGAGGGCGAAAATTTGACTTTGTCCAAATGGGAAAATTGTTATGTCATTTTTGCACTACTCAATGCCACGAGTCTGATGGCATGCTCAGTTTCGTCATCTGAGTTTTTCAGTTTTTCAGCCACTTTTGGAAGTGGGTTATGCAGGTGTCAAATTTCCACAAGTGAGAAGTCGTTTTCACATTTTTCGACGCCACAAGATTGAAGGTGTTTTCAGATTCAGCCACAGAGTAGCTCAGCCTTCAGAAAATGGCAGCATGAGGTATATGATGTGGATTACATGTACTTCTTTATATATTTCTCTTTGAGATGCATTATGTCTTACAAATCCTGGTTGATACATGAGTCGTGGGATCTTGCCTTGTGTTGTTATTGATGTATTTTCAGCTATGGATTTGTGTCATGTATGAGATCCCTTTTATGCCACATTGGCGGGATGCTCCTTTTTCATATGTGTAGTGTTGAGATCCCTTGTTTTCCAAGATTAGCGGGATACTCTTATTTACTACATGTCAGCTATGGTCATACTGATAGGAGTCTTTCTTTATGTATGAGAGTTCTGCAGTGGAACATCTCTTAAAGAAGTCAAGCCACTCCTGCGTGAGGGAAATTTTTCCTTGTATGTCATAGGGAAACACATCCATGTACATCTTCTTCTCACAACACATAATGCAGTGGCCTACACCATCTTGACACCGAGGCCCGGAGATGTAGTCCCTCCTGGACGAACTCCGTCATCAAACGACGTGTTCTTATGATTGTTGATCTTGTTCATTTATGTTCCTCTTATTTACAGCTATAGTTGTTCATTTAAGTTCTTTAACGTCTTTAATTAAATGCAATTCTATTTATCAGCCGAATTAAAAGGTCTTGGTTAAGGGTATCAAGATTTTACCCTGGATCAAGTGGTATAGGAGCAGGTATTCTTGCTGATTGGATTGCAGGCGTGAACATTGAACGTTTGCTGAGTTGAGCCATGGAAAGTGTCAAGGACATGTATGAAACCATGCTCAGGGTGTCCGAGAAAGCGGACATATTGTACGAGGCTTACGAAAAACAAGCAGCAGAGAACGAAGAATTGAAGACCCTCCTACACAAAGAGAAGGAGGAAAAACAACAGTTGCAGCTTCAGTTGCAAGCCACGACAGAAGCGTGGGAAGATTGGAAGCGCAACAATGAAATTCTGCAAGCAGATCATGATGCCTTGAAGGCGTTCCTACATGAAGAGAAGGAGGAGAAGCAGCAGTTGCAGCTTCAGTTGCAAGCCACGACAGAGGCGTGGGAAGATTTGAAATGCAACAACGAAACTCTTCAGAGAGATCATGATGCCTTAAAAGCATTCCTACAGAAAGAGAAGGAGGAGATGCAGCAGATGCAGCTTCAGCTACAAGCTTACGAAGTGAAACACGACGAAGGCTTACAACAGCTTTCTTCATCTGTTTCGCCATCAACACCTAAGGTAAACAGTGTTGATTTTTCTTCAGTTTCTTCACATGATATAATTTCAGTTGGAAGTGTGGAGATACCAATCACAGGTACCGGCATGAGGCTCCTCACTAAAATGGGGTACAGAGGAGGAGGACTTGGCATTCGTGGCCAAGGCATCACCGAACCATTGGAGGTTGTGCAACGACCTCGTTATGCAGGTTTGGGGTACATTGACGAAGGATGTTTGAAGGACATCAAAGGCAAACAGATAATGATGAACTCTCCAAGGAAGAGGAATGATAGGGACACTTCGCCATCGTTCCATGGTAGTGCTCGTTGCAGTGAAGGAACCGAGGCGAGCTCCCATCATCATGATGGCACCGGAGACCACCCCAGAAGGTATACTAAGTCTCATTATTCCAGAGTGCATTTTGACTATAAGAATGTTGATAACCACGGTCGTAAAATATGGCATCGTAAAACTTGTTTATTTTGTGGTTTAAATAACCATGTGATTTCTAAGTGCTGGAAGAGGATGGCAGCACAAAGGAGGAAGAGGCACGAAAAGCCTTCTCCCCAACAGGAAAAGAAATCAGTTAAGCAGGTTTGGAGGAAAAAGAAATTTTGCACCCATTGCGACCGAAGTGGCCACCAAAGAGCCACATGCTGGAAACTTCATCCAGAGCAGCGCCGTAAAGCCAAAGCGCCCGTACATGCACCAGTCGAAAGAGCTGATCGACAAGCAAGTTCGCCACAGGGAAATGATCCACTCGTTTTAATAAATGAGAAGTGGTTCTTCTAGATTGTTTTTTCTAGAGATGTTAAGCTTGTCATGGCCATGCTTGTAAGTCATTTGTCGCATTTTTATTATGAAAGTGATGATGTGTTTCCATCACTCATTTAAGCGACCATGATATTATTTTTGGCCTTGTTGTATAAGTCGTGTGTTAGATCTCTTTCATGTAAAAGTGATGATGTGTGACATCACTTTGAGATGCGACGATTATGTTTTGGTCATGTTGTATGAGTCGTCTGATGCATTTCTTTCATGTAAAAGTGATGAGGAGTTTTTCCATCACTTCGAAATGCGACGATGAGGTCTGGTCTTGTAATTTTGTTGAGGTATGATTTCCATTTTGCTGTAAGCTTGACCACCGAGTACATGTTATAAACTCGTGGCAAGTATGGAAACATCTGGGTCATTATTGGTCACATTGAGAATGTAATGTTCGTTGCAGCTTTGGGCAGGTGTTGGCATTCCGATTCCGAAGGACAGAGGTGAAGGAGTCTTCAAAGGATGTGCCTTTTCAGACATTTGCATTTCAGCAGTTGCAGGTGTTGGCTTTGCATCTCGATTCCGAAGTACGTGAGGTGAAGGAGTCTTCATGGGATGTGCCTTTTCAGACATTTGCATTTCAGCAGTTGCAGGTGTTGGCTTTGCATCTTGATTCCGAAGTACGTGAGGTGAAGGAGTCTTCATGGGATGTGCCTTTTCAAACATTTGCATTTTAGCAGTTGCAGGTGTGGGCTTTGCATCTCGATTCTGAAGTACGTGTGGTGAAGGAGTCTTTAAGGGATGTGCCTTTTCAGACATTTGCATTTCAGCAGTTGCAGGTGTTGGCTTTGCATTCTGAAGTACGTAAGGTGAAGGAGTCTTCGAGGGATGTGTCTTTTCAGACATCACATTGTAGCAGTTGTACATGATGGCTTTGCATCTTGATTCCGAGAATTTGCATAGTGCGCTGAGCCCATGGATTAGTGGAGTGTGCGCATGGATTTCAAGATTTTATGATTTTTTATTGCAGGTCATGTGGAATCATAAGCCAGAAAAGAGGCAGGTGGAACCTTGATTGAGCCTCATTTTCAGGAGGGTGAAATTTTGACTTTATCTAAATGGGACAAATTTTATGTCATTTTTGCACTACTCGACGCCACAAATATGATGGCGTGCTCAGTTTCTACATCTGAGTTTTCGATTTTTCAGCCACTTTTGGAAGCGGGTTATGCAGGTAGCAGATTTCCACAACTGAACAGTCATTTTCACCTTTTTCGACGCCACAAGATTGATGGTGTTTTTAGATTCAGCCGCAGAACAGCTCAGCCTTCAGCAAATGGCAGCATGAGGTATATGATGTTGATTCCATGTAATTATTTATTTATTTCTCTTTGAGATGCATTATGTCTTGCAGATCCCGATTGATACATGAGTTGTGGGATCTTGCCTTGTGTTGTTATTGATACATTTTTAGCTATGGATTTGTGTCATGTATGAGATCCCTTTTATGCCACAATGGCGGGATGCTCATTTTCATATGTGTATTGTTGATATCCCTTGTTTTCCAGGATTTGCAAGATACTCTTATTTATTACATGTCAGTTATGCTCATATTGATAGGAGTCTTTCTTTATGTATGAGAGTTCCATAGTGGAACATCCCTTAAAGAAGTCAAGCCACTCCTGCGTGAGGGAGATTTTTCCTTGTATGTCATAGGGAAACACATCCATGTACATCTTCTTCTTACAACACATAATGTAGCGGCCTACACCATCTTGACACCGAGGCCCAGAGATGTAGTCCCTCCTGGACGAACTCTGTCATTAAACGACGTGTTCTTATGATTGTTGATCTTGTCATATTATGTTCCTCTTATTTATAGCATACACTTATTCATTTATGTTATTTAACGTATTAATTAAAAGCAATTCTAATTATCAGCCGAAGTAAAAGGTCTTGGTTAAGGGTATCAAGAATTTACCCTGGATCAAGTGGTATTAGAGCAGTTATTCTTGTTGATTGGATTGCAGGCATGAACATTGGACGTTTTTTGAGTTGATCCATGGATAATGTCAAGGCCATGTATGAAACCATGCTCAGGGTGTCCGAGAAATCGGACATATTTTACGAGGCTTACGAAAAACAAGCAACAGAGAACGAAGAATTGAAGACCCTCTTACACAAAGAGAAGGAGGACAAACAACAATTGCAGCTTCAGTTTCAAGCCACAACAGAAGTGTGGGAAGATTGGAAGTGCAACAATGCAATTTTGCAAGCATATCATGATGCCTTGAAGGTGTTCCTACATGAAGAGAAGGAGGAGAAGCAGCAGTTGCAGCTTTAGTTTCAAGCCACGACAGAGGCGTGGGAAGATTTGAAACACAATAACGAAACTCTTCAGAGAGATCATGATGCCTTAAAATCATTCCTACAAAAAGAGAAGGAGGAGATGCAGCAGTTGCAGCTTTAGCTGCAAGCCGTGTCAGAGGCATTGATGGAAGTGAAGCGCAATGAGGGCTTACAACAACTTTCTTCATCTATTTCGCAATCAACACCTAAGGTAAACAGTGTTAATTTGTCTTCAGTTTCTTCACATGATATAATTTCAATTAGAAGTATGGAGATACCCATTGCAGGAACCATCATGAGACTCCTCACCAAGATGGGGTACAGAGGAGGAGGACTTGGCATTTGTGGCAAAGGCATAACCGAACCGTTGGAGGTTGTGCAACGACCTGAATTATGTAGTCATTGATGCCTCGAAAATCGTTGCAACAACATTGGGGGATGACCACCCGGTCCGGACCTTAAACAACTCCTTTTCCATTTGGGATGGTGGCTCCGACTGGATATAATGGGACCAGTTTCCCGATAAAGAATAGAAATGGGTGAATGAGTGATTGGTTTAATAATAAGTGATAGTGAATGGAGTACTTAATCTATAAACAACAAATATAAATGACTATTTTATCCCGGGAAGCTTCTATTCTTAAGTGCAACGTTTGATGATCTGTGTTTGTCAATAGGCATATAGATGACACTATTCAATAAACAAAGATATTCATTTAAATAATAATTACTTCATTCAATTAGTTGAATGAAGTAATTGATAAAACATTTTTACACTTATCTTTATATTACTGATACGTAAATGATTGAAAGAATAGCAAACTGTAAACATCCAATAGTGGAAAGTATAAAGATTACTGTTAAAACACATTTAAATATTCAATAATAGCAAAAGTAATCAAACAACAATTTCATAAAAGAATGAACTCAAACATAGATAATAGTACCATATGAGCTGCAAATCATTCTCAACTTCAATCGCAATTTGAATTCCTTCTTCCGACTCAGAAATACTTTTAGATAAAGGCAATAGTGCACATCCACATAAAAGCTTCGTTATCAAAATTTGGAAAAATTGGTCCAGTTTTCATAAAAAAATATGCCTGAAGTACAGTAGTGTAACTTCAGGTTTCAGTCATATACAAAAACTTACGACCCTTTCTAAATGCATGAAAGGGTCTATAAATACTAAATTAAACTAACAAACTACAAAATTAAAATGCTACTAAGTTGGTATAACTTGATCTCGAATATCTCCTTCTATGGCCATCTGGTAATCGACAGCATGATTCATCACTTAGGCTGTTCGTCTTTAGTCCTGAGCTGGCATATTGCAAGCATCGGCTCCACTTCTGGTGGTCGGTTAAGGCGAGAATTGAGTTGGGCATCATAGGTGGCATCTTGTATTTCGGGAATGATGCACCCGATTGCATCTGAGAGGCATTTGAGGGCGGCTCTCTGGCTGTAAGGTTTGACTAAGAACATCCAATAGGTGTCCCATGTCAAACTGTTAATTCCTGCGATTAATCTGCTAGTTTTCTCCAGCTCTGGGTAACATGACTGTTCCAATGTTTTAGCTGATGTCAATTTACCTGGGGTACATTGAGAAATCATGTTAGATAAGTAGAGAGTGTCATTAATCAATTCAACCAAATTACTTGTGATTAATTTGCATCTGGAAACTGCCCTCTCTGCTTTCATTAACTGGGATTGCCATTCCATAAATAATATCTCTTTATGCGATTCTAGGATCTTTGGCAATTTAGCCGACTGTCCTTCCTCAGTACCTTGCCACTCAAGATAATTGGTCAATGTCTCATCGGCCTGCTCGAAGTCTGTTCTAGCATCAGCCGATTTATCACTTAGAGATGTTGTTGAGTCACATAAAGGTTCTGCCTGGGCGATTTGTTGACATAACAGCTTTATCTATGTTAATAATGCTTTGTTTATTTGCACTTCCTCTGCCCTGAATTCAGCTACCTGTGGAAGATTCTTTGTTTTCTCAAGCTGGGCTGATAGTTGAGCAATCTGCTCATCTTTTATCTTCAGCATTTGTTCATTGGCTGTCTTGAGTTGTGCCAATGCCTCTGATAACTCTTTCTGCTTCTGGACTGCACTCTGATCAATCCTCTGCTTTTCTTCCTGCAATTGTTGAGTTAATTGATTATTGGTTTGTTGTTGTGTTAACAATTGCAGTTATGCCTGCTCTTCCTTCTACCGTGCTTCTGATAGTTGCGCTTGTAATGAGAAAATATCCTGGTCTTTTGTTTTTAATAAAAGACTCACCTCCGATGCCTTATCTATTGTTGCTGCCGAATAGGCTCCAGCAAATTGTGATAGTTTTGTTAGGTCCTCAGAGGGGTCAAATTCCTCCTTCCAAACTACATTGCCCGTCACTGTTTGTTCTGGGAATAGGGAAGGCTGATCAGTCCTTCTCCTCTTCCTTTGTCGTTTTACCACAGCTTTGTGTTTCAGGCTATAGAAGACATCCAAGGGAGGAATTTCTTCTATCTGCAAAATGATTTGATCGGAGGGATCCTTTGGGATTATCTCTACTCCTTTAGAACTGGGTAGGCCGCTGGTTTCACCTGGAACTTGTTTTGAAATGGTCTCCTGTGTGTCTACTACTCTTGATGTTTGGGCTTCCTTTGAACCCTCGGGATTGTTGATAATTGAATCGAATTGCTGCCATTCCTGGAGCAATTTGGGATCAATTTGAGTATCTTGATTTACCTTTATGGTGCTCTGTTCCTGCTCTTTCGTCTGAGTTTCCTTTTGCACTTTCTCCTGTTCTTTTATTATAACCGGAGGTTCCTTAGTATGTCGATGTTCAGGCTCGCTTGATCCTGCTGCTGGGCTTGTTGCTAACAGATCTAGGGGCAGAGTTTGCAACCTCTGTTCTCTAAGTCTGTTGAATTCAACTAACCCTTCATCTTGATATTTCATTCTGGCCAACGATCTAACTTGGGACATTGACTCGGCTGTGGAGAACAGATCATCAAACATATCTTCTTTATGATCAAACTTTGCCAATTTGGCCTGTTCAAGGGCATTATAGGCAACTTTGTCGAGATCAAATTTCCTATTAGGGAGAGTTGCTAGAGTTAATGATTTCATCTTTGTAGCTTCTTTCTCTGCATGTTTGAGATCATTCAAGGTGTAGACACCACATCTAAGAGGAAAAGAGGGCCAGACCTGCTTCTTATTTCTCTTTAGAGTTTGTGTAACGCCCTCGGAAATAATCTGATAGGCTATCTCCCTTGCCAACAGTTTATCAGGTATGTATAGAGGAAGAACATGAGGTTTGGCTTGGCTGCCAAAAATTCTTATATAAGTAAATTTTTCCTCTGCAAACCATCTCCCTAAGCCAGTTAAATCAATCCCTGCTTGGTAGGAAATCTAGGGAGCAGGTTTATCAAAAATAGAGTAATGAATGGGTAACATGAAGCCATTGCAGATTTGGTATAAATGGTGCCTATGGGAGGTTTTCCACACTTTCTGATGGTATATGTGAATGGGCATGGGGTCTTGTAGAGTCCACCTCCAGCCGAGCATGGGAAATTCAGAATTAAAACACAGGGTGTCCAGGATATAAGCGTTGTAGTAGAATGGGGGAATAAGCCTTTCAGTAATGCGGGTCTTGTTTCTGAAATCAAGAACTGCGGTGGCTAACTTATCGGACAGTATAGTTCCCCAATCCATAATTTCACTATTACACGTTGCCTCCATCAAAGGAACCATTTCTATAGTGAAATTAGAGGAGTCGTGCAAACCCCATAATCTACACATCATGATCCCAGCATAACAATAAGGAGAACATAGAGAATCAACAGAATACATACCGGAAGATTTATGCTTGTGTTTTGCCGGATTCTGCCTCCAATTCCGAATGGGTTCGGATTCGGTTTCGTTCTCATTTCGGAATTTCTCCAGAAATGCCTTGTTGTACTTCTTCTCTGGCTCAGGCAAATGATACATTTGCCTCAAATCATTAGCTTGAAATGAACCGAAGATTCTCCCATCTCTGGTGCAGAAGGTTCTGTCTGTGATTGGGAGTTCCTCAATTTCCCACCTTACTACATCCGTATATGGGAGAATTTGTTCTCGAGCTGCTATCCGATGAAGGAAAGAGTCGGCTAAGTCCTTCAAATTACCTTCAGATTTTTGAGTTGTATCTACTGTGGCTTCTACTGTTGTCACTTCAGGTTCTTCAGCTTCTATCAAATTATAGGTACTTTTCCAGGAAGTTTTGCCGAGACCTGAACATGTAGTATCAGATATCAACCCTTTCTTTTTATTTCCTGGATCAGTGATGGGTTGTTTCATGGCTGGCGAAGCGGGAGTGTTTGCAGTTTTCTTGGACTTCTTCCCCATTCTGCTCGCATCTATTAGCTTGAAAGAATTCTGCACAGGAGTGAAAATAAGCGTAACACAGAGAATTGGCAGTGAAAACCAAATACGAGCGAAATATATTGATCAATGCATGATGAAGAATTAACTTAAGGTGGCCGTGGATCCAATCCGTGAAAAGATTTTAGACTTACTATTTCATTAAATGGCCGTAAAAACCTGTCAATCTTTTAAATGTCCATCATGTCGTTTATTGGTGGAAAGATTTGTTTAAGCGTGCCTTGGCCGTTTTGGCGGTTGAGCGCAGGTGAATCTCTATTAGAAAGATAAGGCCTTTAATACGAATTAATCGTAATATCCCCGTTTTAACAACTTTTTGAAGTTCGTGTTTTTGGCTTTATCGCATCGCATCAGGGCGAAAGGTGCTTTTGTTATATTGGCATCTCTTGGAATCCTTGATCGCCGATAGCGATATCGCATCGCATCGGGAGCATTAACTGGGGCTCTTTTAAAAGCATGCATGGTATATCGCCGATCGCCTATTGCGTGTTATCGCGTCGGAGCAAACCAATGGTTTTTTAAGTTATGCCTCCTTTGTCATTGCGATATGCGATCTTGCGATCGCTTTATCGCAATGATAAAAGATTTAATTATTTATATCAAAAAGCCATTATTGGTTTGTCAAAAAGGTTTTTTGTAATGTTTTTTATTTCATTTTCGGACCTTTTTGAATAATACAAAATTGATACCAATTAAAAATAAAAGGGACCCATTTCATATTATAGTGTTGTGAATAAAAATTATATGAAATGGGGGGTTGTTGTAGAGGACAACAATTGGCGATTCGCTGGAAGAAACAGTTATCTCTGAAAAGTATGGAAATACTTAAAATTTTTCAAAATAGAGTTTCAATCAAAAGGGAAAATTCTAATATAACTAAGTATATATGCACTCCAAATAAAATGAAACTATTTTTTGCTAATTTCCTCTCTTTGTTGAAAATTAGATACATTCTAAGTTTTAAATAGGCCTCTATTGGTTTATAATGATAAAACAGAAAACTTTTCCAAAGCAGCTTTTTGGTTAACTCGTCTGTCATAAGTAGAGCCTCTGCTGCCAGCAAACGTTCATAGTTCCGACAGGGATACCTTTTAACCATGTTATTGTCCATTATCCCATCCATTTGAGAGTATGATTAACAGAATGAATTCAAAATATGCTTTCATATTTTGTATTTCCTTTTACTTTTTCTGTTATTTCTAAGATAAAAATCCATTGTCCTGGTTTGGTGGCCAGTTGTTTGACAATGCCATTCACTAGTAGTAATCTAACCGAACAAGCTGGCTCGTGATGAGACCCCTTGTCTTATATTTAAGCCATTACCCTGTTTTGGTATGCAGTATTGGTAATGTCGGTTAAACTATTTCCCTATGATCATGGTAAGCAGGCTTGTAATAAGACCTCTTATCTTTTATATCAAAATTTTAGAATTACACTCTGAGTAATCATAAAATTTTGGTGAATGGGATGGACAATTTTCTCCTTAAGAGTAAATGGATGACAGGGTAAGAGTTGAAGATGCTGAAATTGGATTAGTTTTTGTTTTGATATTGATAACCTTTTTGTTGACCAATTTAAAAACATAAAATGATTTTTTAATACTTCTAAACTTTGAGAAGAGTTCGCAAAAATTGAAGGGTGGCTTCAGAATGCAATTATACTTAGTTTCCTAGAAATTGTTCCTCTTGTTTAAGACTTCTATTTATTTAAAAGTGAATATCAACAATCCTTTCTTTTGAGCAACTTTTAAATACAGCAAAGGTCAATGGAAGATACCTTACAACTTTATTTCCTAATGATCCTAAAAAATAAATCCTACTTAGAACTAAAGGAGAAGGGATTACCTTCTCAATTGAAGAATTTCTTTAAGATGAGGCCATTAACAGGAAGAGAATCCCTCTTTCCTATTAGATCTTGTAACATGAATGTCGAATGGCCTATCTTCTCGCTGATCTGAAATGGTCCAAGCCACATCTTTTGGAACTTGGTGTGTTTACCTTTATCCTCATGGGCTTTATCCCATTTCAGAACTAAATCACCAACCTGCAACTGTTTAGAACTAGATGAAGTTGAATCAAATGATTTTTTGATTATCTGCTGATGTTTTGCATGAGTAATTTTGGCCTTTTCTCTTTCTTCTTCTAATTTTAAAATTTGATCATGTCTAAGTTGGATAGAAGAAGAGGGGCTTTGTTCAATAAACTGCACTAGGGCTAGAGAAGGAAGTGCTAGATTGGTTGGTAGTATTGCTTCTTTCCCATATACAAGATTGAATGGAGAAGTACCTATGGAGGCCTTCTGTGTTATTCTATCTGCCCATAGTGCGAATATTAAAGATTTATGCCAATTTTTATGATTATGTTCAATAGTTCGCTTAATGATTTTAAGGAGATTTTTATTGGTAGATTCTGCTAGACCATTACCCTGGGGATAATAATTTGCAGAATATTTTAGTTTAAAACCTCTTTTAATAGCGAACTCAAACATGGCATTACCAGAGAAATAAGATGCATTATCAAAAACAAGAGCATTTGGGACACCAAACTTGGTAATAATGAATTGATCTATAAATTCTATAATTCCTTCAGAGTTTGTTGTTTTTAACGGAATTGCTTCAACCCACTTGGTAAAGTAATCAGTAGCAGTAAGGATATACTTATGTTGTTTGGAAGACTGTGGATAAATTTCCCCAACGATATCCAATCCCCATTGTTCAAAAGGTTGCTCAATGTTGACTGGTTGCAAAGGGAAAGCTGATTTTCTTTGTCTTCCACTGGAGGTTTGACAACTTTGACATTTCCTTACATATTCGTGAGTATCTCTGAATAAAGTGGGCCAATAATACCCAGCATGAATGATTTTGTGATCTGTTGTGTCAGCTCCAAAATGTCCTCCGGCTGGTCCATCATGTAGCTCCTGCAAAACCTTTTGTGCTTCAGGTTTTTCTAGGCATCTTAATAAAACTGAATCATAGTTTTGTCTAAAAAGTACATCATCAATGATTATGAAGTTTTTTTGCTTTTAATCTAATGGCCCGTTTGTTTTTATAAGAAATATTAGGAGGTGCATATCCATTTTTCAAATAAAAGATTAAATCTGCGTATTGAGATTCAGAATTGGTAATACTTATCTGATTGATTTCTTCCATATGTTCTGTATCACCTGATTCTGGAATGTTGGATGCTCCTGCTAACAACCTGCAAAAACCTTGACCCCTCACAATCTTTGCTGGTTTGATTTCCAAGTCATACTCTTGAAGTGCGGTAACCCAATTGGCCCTTTTCTCACCTAATTCCCTTTGGATCAGTAATTGTCTTACTGCAGAAAAGGGAACTATAACCTTTGTATGAGCTTTTAAAAGGAAGGGCCTATAGTGTTTAATGGCTTTATACACAGCAAAGGCTTGTTTTTCAACTTCGGAGTAATTTAGTTCTGCACCCTGGAAATTTGAACTAAAAAATGAAATCGGTGCTTCAAGGTCATGATCATTAATTTGAGTGAGTACTGCTGCATAAGATGAATCGGATGCGATAGTATACAATGTGAAATGATTAGAAAATTTGGGAGTGTTTAAAGCGGGGGCATTGATTATTGATTGTTTGATTAAATCAAATGCTTCCTTTTCCACAGATCCCCATTTAAACACTGAATTTTTCTTAATCATATTTTGTAATGGTAAAATGATCTGAGAAAAATCAGGAGCAAATCTTTTGACAAAGTTGATCTGACCTAAAAATGACTGCATGGATTTTTTGTTATGAGGAAATGGGATTTCAGAAATTTCTTTAATCCTGTCAGGATCAATATAAATACCATCTTTGGAAACAATAAAACCTAGGAGCTTTCCTTGATCAAGAGCAAAGAAGGATTTTTTAGGATTGAGTGAGATACCATACCTTTTGCAGCGTTGAAAAATTTGATTTAAGTCACACAAATGATTGGATCTCTTTCTAGAAAATACAATAATATCGTCTAGGTAGACAACTACTGTTTTATTAATCAATCCTTTGAAAGCGATATCCATCGCTCTTTGGAATGTGGCTCCTGCATTAATAAGTCCGAAAGGCATTTTCTGATAAGCATAAGTTCCCCATTTTGTTCTGAATGTGGTTTTAAGTCTGTCATCGGGATGAACCAAAACTTGGTTATATCCTGAAAAACCGTCTAAAAAGGACATTAATTCAGAGCCTGCTACTGATTGGAGTATCTGCTCCATAGTAGGTAATGGGAAGTTATCTTTGAGGCTTGCTTTATTCAGATTTCTGAAATCTATACAAATCCTAATGTCGCCATTTTTATTTCTGACAGGCACCATATTAGAGACCCAGTTTGAGTGCCGAACGGGAAAAATAATCTTAGCTTTCAAGAGTTTGTTGAGTTCTGATTTTATTTGACTCTCTAAGTTAGGATGTATTTTCCTTAATTCCTGCTGGACTGGTTTCTGATCGGGAAGCATTGGAATGGTATGCTGGATAATAGTTGTATCATATGTCTTTAAATCGTCATATTTCCAAGCAAAAACATGTTTATGTTTCTTTAAGAGTTTAATGAATGCTTTCTTTTCTTCTACAGAAAGTCCTAATCCTAGATTAATGTTTTGAGGATTTTGTTCAGTGCCAAGGTTTATCAATTCAAACCTTAAAGTAGAGCTTTGGAGCTTTGCATTAGTCTCAGGTTTAAATCTGTCTTTAATATCATAAAGATCCTCAAGCTTCACCACGGGCTTTGGAATTGAATTTTCCTCGGATTTACCTCTCATTTGAAGGTCATGTTTGCTTTCCTCAATGATCTGGTCATCATAGGACTTTTCTGAAGTCAAAAATTGTAAAATGTCTTCATCGTGATTAAATACTCTCCAATTAGTGACATTGTCAGGAATTGTCGGCCTAAAAAGTAATTCTATTGAAAATCTATCTGGGCTATAATCTTCGGAGGGTATGAGTCTAGAAGCAACATTGGCTAGCAAGTCTGCTGCTGAATTTTGAGACCTAGGAATAGAAGAAATATTGAATGCAGAAAAGTGCGTGGTGAGTTCTTGTACCAGCGACTGATAATGTTTGAGGTGATTTGAAAGACAATGAATTGTATTTCTCACCTGTTTGACAATAATTTCAGAATCGCCGAATACCTTTAAATATTGCACTTTAAGGCCAATTTCTTTATACAGACCTTGGACTAAGGCTTCATACTCGGCTGTGTTGTTTGTACATTCAAATTCTAACCTACAGGACAACATTGTTCTTTCTCCTTGCGGGCTAACCAAGATACACCCTGCTCCAGAACCTTCGTTAGATTTGGAGCCATCAAAATATAAAGACCAAAATAAAGAAGTATTAACAATCTTATTTACAGTTTCCCCAGTATCACTAAAACATCTTGACCTATCTGTTTGTGAATAGTTTTCAATCTGTGATGTTAAATTGTTTACTAAGAAAGGAGATGGTTGGGCAGTGAGATTTCCAAAAAATGACTCTGATGAATAATTTCCCAAGATGTTGTTATTAAATGCAATTGGTTGATTTTCCTGTTCAAAATCTGTTACAGTGTGGGTCATGTGTTTCTCTCGATTGATTTTTATTTGATTTGGCTTTCCTCTATAGGGTAACCACATGTGAGACCAATCGGTAGAAATATACCCATGGAGCTTTTCAGACCAATCCCTACTCAAGATCAACCCATAAAATTCAGGTATATCAGCTATTAGGATATCAATTCGTTGAACTACCCATGGATCAGCTGATAACCTGATAGTTACAGAGTTAATCTCTCCTAAAACCTGGACCTTGGTTCTGTCTAACTGTACAATGTGTATGGAAGACTTTTGGGGTTCTATGTTCAGTTTGGAACAAACTGAAGTTGGCATTATATTGGATGATGCCCCTGAGTCAATCAAACAATTGTGTAGGTTTCTGTTGTAGATCTCAAAAGTCAAAAGGAAGGGTGGAGTATGAGAATTCGATCTATCTCCAATCAGGACTGAATCAGTAGCTTCTATCATACCAGAAGGTGGTTGACCCGAATCATTTGCAGCTTTAGCACTGGGAAGAGGTGAAGAGGGAACAGCATTCAATTCTTTGAGAAGAAATTTCTGCTGATGTTTTAATTTGCTAAGTTCAAACATAGTAATGTTTTCCTTAGTTTTCTTCATATCATCAACAATATTGTAATCCATTGAATCGGATACTACTAATGTTTTAGATGTTGAAGGAGTACTTGAAGTTGAAGGTTGGTTTTGGGGAACTGCTGCGGGTGACTTCTTTGTAGGTACTTTTTCCTTTGTTGTAGCAGCACCTGCACTCCGTTTCTTTGAAGTTGCCTGAACAGGTTCGAAGGTACTTTTACTCCTAGTAGAGACAGGAAAAGCTTCTTCATCATTATCTGTATCGGAGTTGGGTAGTATGAAATCCCACATGCCATGGCATTCAACAACTTCCTCTTTATTATCAGTTGGTGAGATTGTTTCCTCTTCCTCTTCTTCTTGATCTGAATCTGCATTAGATATGACATTCGGTGGTTTTGATTCGGTTTTCTTGTAATTCTTAAAGGGCCTTTTGGTTGAAGTTTCAGTGACTTGTTTCTTTATTTCAACCATTTCATTTGACATGGTCTTGAGGACCTTATGGAGGCCCTCCATGTCATATGGATCTTTGGAGGTTTTCTTCTTTGAGTCATCTTTGAACGAAACTTTTTTGGTTCTTCTTTCCTCAAGAGCCGCTTTCTTTTCTAGAGCATTGATACGTTTCTCCACGGCAAGTGCTTCTTTCATGTTTTCAGCGAGTGTTGGTTTTGCGGCCCTGTCTACAAAAATAGCTATATTGGCAGGTAGGGCAGTGATATACCATTCACTTCTGATTTGTTCACTTGGTTTGGAGGTCGTTGGGATTTTATTCAAAAGTTTATTGAAACGAGCATTAAATTATTTAATTGGTTCCCTATGCTCTATCCTAAGATTGGAGAGATCATTTATTAGTGTAGCTAAAGATCTGTCATCTCCATACTTAGTGAGAAACTGTTCTTGGCAAGTGTTCCAACTGGTAATAGAACCAGAAGGCAGGGAAAAATACCAGGATCCTGTTGATCCTTGCAACGTATAAGGGAAAAGCCTAACAACGACATCTTGCTCTGTTACTCCCTTCAAATTAACTACTAACATGAAGTTATTGATATGTTCCTCAGCTTGGGTTCCATCTTCTGGATTAAACTTGGGTAGCCATTTTTCAGGAGCATCTGGTAATGCATGTAATGGTGCGGGCATGTTGACTGCACCAGGTCTGGTCCATGGATCTGCCATTGTAATATCAGTGGTGTATGATAATGTTGTTGAGATTCCAGATGTCTGGGAAGGAATTGATGTTGAGGAGTGAGCAGGTTGAGATGTTGAAGTTCCAAATTCCTGGTGAACAACAATATGTAATGAGGGAGTGGATGGTTGACTTCGCACTGGGGAGGATGAGATGGAGGATGTGGATGAAAGTGCTTCACTGTCAGAATCTTCAGTGTTTTCTTTGCCTTTTTCCTTTTAGGTAAAGGGAACTCAGTAGGTTCAATACCGAGCTTCCCACTCTGAAGTCTAGTGAGAGGGTGAGGTAGATTGAATTGCGAAGTCTCACTGCTTTGAGATAGCTCAGATTTCTGTGGTGAAATCGAGAAACTCTGAAGTTTATGGATGAGAGACTGAACTTCAGGAGATTCAAGACTTAATTGTTCTGGAGTATGGTGGATTTGAGCAGTGATAGTGGATACCTCTTCTTCTTGCTTGGATGCTGGAGAACCAGCATGCAATTGAGAAGTACGAGGTGATGTGGAGGGGGAATTACTCTTAGAATGGTTTGCAGATTTGGGTTTGCTTGCCATTCACAGTTGATGGCCCTCCTTCTAGCGCCAAAAATGTTGATGCCTCGAAAATCGTTGCAACAACATTGGGGGATGACCACCCGGTCCGGACCTTAAACAGCTCCTTTTCTGTTTGGGATGGTGGCTCCGACTGGATAAAATGGGACCAGTTTCCCGATAAAGAATAGAAATGGGTGAATGAGTGATTGGTTTAATAATAAGTGATAGTGAATGGAATACTTAATCTATAAACAACAAATATAAATGACTATTTTATCCCGGGAAGCTTCTATTCTTAAGTGCAACGTTTGATGATCTGTGTTTGTCAATAGGCATATAGATGACACTATTCAATAAACAAAGATATTTATTTAAATAATAATTACTTCATTCAATTAGTTGAATGAAGTAATTGATAAAACATTATTACACTTATCTTTATATTACTGATACGTAAATGATTGAAAGAATAGCAAAAAGTAAACATCCAATAGTGGAAAGTATAAAGATTATTTTTAAAACACATTTAAATATTCAATAATAGCAAAAGTAATCAAACAACAATTTTCATAAAAGAATGAATTCAGACATAGATAGTAGTACCATATGAGCTGCAAGTCTTTCTCAATGTCAATCGCAATTCGAATTCCTTTCTTCCGACTCAGAAATACTTTTAAATAAAGGCAGTAGTGCACATCCACATAAAAGCTTCGTTATCAAAATTTGGAAAAATTGGTCCAGTTTTCATAAAAAAATATGCCTGAAGTACAGTAGTGCAACTTCAGGTATCAGTCATATAAAAAAACTTACGACCCTTTATAAATACATGAAAGGGTCTATAAATACTAAATTAAACTAACAAACTACAAAATTAAAATGCTACTAAATTGGTGTAACTCGATCTGGAATATCTCCTTCTATGGCAATCTGGTAATCGGCAGCATGATTCATCACTTAGGTTGTTCGTCTTTAGTCCTGAGCTGGCATATTGCAAGCATCGGCTCCACTTCTGGTGGTCGGTTAAGGCGAGAATTGAGTTGGGCATCATAGGTGGCATCCTGTATTTCGGGAATGATGCACCCGAATGCATCTGAGAGGCACTTGAGGGCGGCTCTCTGGCTGTAAGGTTTGACTAAAAACATCCAATAGGTGTCCCATGTCAAACTGTTAATTCCTGCGATTAATCTGCCAGTTTTCTCCAGCTCTGGGTAACATGACTGTTCCAATGTTTTAGCTGATGTCAATTTACCTGGGGTGCATTGGGAAATCATGTTAGATAAGTAGAGAGTGTCATTAATTAATTCAACCAAATTACTTGTGGTTAATTTGCATCTGGAAACTGCCCTCTCTGCTTTCAGTAACTGGGATTGCCATTCCATAAATAATATCTCTTTATGTGATTCTAGGATCTTTGGCAATTTAGCCGACTGTCCTTCCTCAGTACCTTGCCACTCAAGATAATTGGTCAATGTCTCATCGGCCTGCTCGAAGTCTGTTCTAGCATCAGCCGATTTATCACTTAGAGATATTGTTGAGTCACATAAAGGTTCTGCCTGGGCGATTTGTTGACATAACAGCTTTATCTGTGTTAATAATGCTTTGTTTATTTGTACTGCCTCTGCCCTGAATTCAGCTACCTGTGGAAGATTCTTTGTTTTCTCAAGCTGGGCTGATAGTTGAGCAATCTGATCATCTTTTATCTTCAGCATTTGTTCATTTGCTGTCTTGAGTTGTGCCAATGCCTCTGATAACTCTTTTTGCTTCTGGACTGCACTCTGACCAATTCTCTGCTTTTCTTCCTGCAATTGTTGAGTTAATTGATTATTGGTTTGCTGTTTTGTTAACAATTACAGTTCTGCCTGCTCTGCCTTCTACCATGCTTCTGATAGTTGCGCTTGTAATGAGAGAATATCCTGGTCTTTTGTTTTTAATAAAAGACTCACCTCCGATGCCTTATCTATTGTTGCTGCCGAATAGGCTCCAGCAAATTGTGATAGTTTTGTTAGGTCCTCAGAGGGGTCAAATTCCTCCTTCCAAACTACATTGCCCGTCACTGTTAATTCTGGGAATAGGGAAGGCTGATCAGTCCTTCTCCTCTTCCTTTTTCGTTTTACCACAGCTTTGTGTTTCGGGCTATAGAAGACATCCAAGGGAGGAATTTCTTCTATCTGCAAAATAACTTGATCGGAGGGGTCCTTTGGGATTATCTCTACTCCTTTAGAACTGGGTAGGCCGCTGGTTTCACCTGGAACTTGTTTTGAAATGGTCTCCTGTGTGTCTGCTACTCTTGATGTTTGGGCTTCCTTTGAACCCTCAGGATTGTTGATAATTGAATCGAATTGCTGCCATTCCTGGAGCAATTTGGGATCAATTTGAGTATCCTGATTTACCTTTATGGTGCTCTGTTCCTGCTCTTTCGTCTGGGTTTCCTCTTGCACTTTCTCCTGTTCTTTTGTTATAACTGAAGGTTCCTTAGTATGTCGCTGTTCAGGCTTGCTTGATCCTGCTGCTGGGCTTGTTTCTAACAGATCTAGGGGCAGAGTTTGCAACCTCTGTTCTCTAAGTCTGTTGAATTCAACTAACCCTTCATCTTGATATTTCATTCTGGCCAACGATCTAACTTGGGACATTGACTCGGCTATGGAGAACAGGTCATCAAACATATCTTCTTTATGATCAAACTTTGCCAATTTGGCTTGTTCAAGGGCATTATAGGCAACTTTGTCGGGATCAAATTGCCTATTAGGGAGAGTTTCTAGAGTTAATGATTTCATCTTTATAGCTTCTTTCTCTGCATGTTTGAGATCATTCAAGGTGTAGACACCACATCTAAGAGGAAAAGAGGGCCAGACCTGCTTCTTATTTTTCTTTAGAGTTTGTGTAACGCCCTCGGAAATAATCTGATAGGCTATCTCCCTTGCCAACAGTTTATCAGGTATGTACAAAGGAAGAACATGAGGTTTGGCTTGGCTGCCGAAAATTCTTATATAAGTAAATTTTTCCTCTGCAAACCATCTCCCTATGCCAGTTAAATCAATCCCTGCTTGGTAGGAAATCTTGGGAGCAGATTTATCAAAAATAGAGTAATGAATGGGTAACATGAAGCCATTGCAGACTTGGTATAAATGGTGCCTATAGGAGGTTTTCCACAATTTCTGATGGTATATGTGAATGGGCATGGGGTCTTGTGGAGTCCACCTCCAGCCGAGCACGGGAAATTCAGAATTAAAACACAGGGTGTCCAGGATATAAGCGTTGTAGTAGAATGGGGGAATAAGCCTTTCAGTAATGTGGGTCTTGTTTCTGAAATCAAGAACTGCGGTAGCTAACTTATCAGACAGTATAGTTCCCCAATCCATAATTTCACTATTACACGCTGCCTCCATCAAAGGAACCATTTCTATAGTGAAATTAGAGGAGTCGTGCAACCCCCATAATCTACACATCATGATCCCAGCATAACAATAAGGAGAACATAGAGAATCAACAGAATACTTACCGGAAGATTTATGCTTGTGTGTTGCCGGATTCTGCCTCCATTCCCGAATGGGTTCGGATTCAGTTTCGTTCTCATTTCGGAATTTCTCCAGAAATGCCTTGTTGTACTTCTTCTCTGGCTCAGGCAAATGATACATTTGCCTTAAATCATTAGCTTGAAATGAACCGAAGATTCTCCCATCTCTGGTGCAGAAGGTTCTGTCTGTGATTGGGAGTTCCTCAATTGCCCACCTTACTACATCTGTATATGGGAGAATTTGTTCCCGAGCTGCTATCCGATGAAGGAAAGAGTCGGCTAAGTCCTTTAAAGTACCTTCAGATTTTTGAGTCGTATCTACTGTGGCTTCTACTGTTGTCACTTCAGGTTCTTCAGCTTCTATCAAATTATAGGTACTTTTCCAAGAAGTTTTGCCGAGACCTGAACATGTAGTATCAGATATCAATCCTTTCTTTTTATTTCCTGGATCAGTGATGTCTTGTTTTATGGCTGGCGAAGCGGAAGCGTTTGCAGTTTTCTTGGACTTCTTCCCCATTTTGCTTGCATCTATTAGCTTGGAAGAATTCTGCACAGGAGTAAAAATAAGCGTAACACAGAGAATTGGCAGTGAAAACCAAATACGGGCGAAATATATTGATTAATGCATGATGAAGAATTAACTTAAGGTCGTCGTGGATCCAATCCGTGAAAAGATTTTAGACTTACTATTTCATTAAATGGCCGTAAAAACCTGTCAATCTTTTAAATGTCCATCATGTCGTTCATTGGTGAAATGATTTGTTTAAGCGTGCCTTGGCCGTTTTGGCGGTTGAGCGCAGGTGAATCTCTATTAGAAAGATAAGGCCTTTAATACGAATTAATCGTAATATCCCCGTTTTAACAACTTTTTTGAAGTTCGTGTTTTTGGCTTTATCGCATCGCATCAGGGCGAAAAGGCGCTTTTGTTATATTGGCATCTCTTGGAATCCTCGTTCGCCGATAGCGATATCGCATCGCATCGGGATCATTAACTGGGGCTCTTTTAAAAGCATGCATGGTATATCGCCGATCGCCTATTGCGTGTTATCGCGTCGGAGCAAACCAATGGTTTTTAAGTTATGCCTCCTTTGTCATTGCGATATGCGATCTTGCGATCGCTTTATCGCAATGATAAAATATTTAATTATTTATATCAAAAAGCCATTATTGGTTTGTCAAAAAGGTTTTTTGTAATGTTTTTTATTTCATTTTCGGACCTTTTTGAATAATACAAAATTGATACCAATTAAAACTAAAAGGGACCCATTTCATATTATAGTGTTGTGAATAAAAATTATATGAAATGGGGGGTTGTTGTAGAGGACAACAGCAGGTTTATGAGTCTGTGACAAACGATGTTCAAAGGACACATCAAAGGCAAACAAATAATGATGAACTCTCCAAGGAAGAGGAATGATCATCATGATCGCACCATCATCATGATTGCACCAGAGACCACCCCAGAAGGTATACTAAGTCTCATTATTCCAGAGTGCATTTTAATTATAAGAAAGTTGATAACCACGGTCGTAAAATATGGCATCGTAAAACTTGTTTATTTTGTGGTTTAAATAACCATGTCATTTCTGAGTGCTAGAAGAGGATGGCAGCACAAAGGAGGAAAAGGCATGGAAAGCCTTCTCCGCAACAGGAAAATAAATCGGTTAAGCAGGTTTGGTGGAAAAATAAATTTTGAACCCATTGCGACCGAAGTGGCCACCAAAGAGCCACATGCTGGAAACTTCATCCAAAGCAACGCCTTAAAGACAATGTGCCTGTGCATACATGAGTCAAAAGAGCTAATCGACAGGAAAGTTCACCACAGGGAAATGATCCACTCGCTTTAATAAGTGAGAAGTTGTTCTTCTAGATTGTTTTTTTCTAGAGATGTTAAGCTTGTCATGGCCATATTTTTAAATCATTTGTCACATTTTTATTATGAAAGTGATGATGTGTTTCCATCACTCATTTAAGCGGTCATGATATTTTTTGGCCTTGTTTTATAAGTCGTGTGTTGGACCTCTTTCATGTAAAAGTGATGATGTGTTGCCATCACTTTGAGATGTGACGATTATGTTTTGGTCATGTTCTATGACTCGTTTGATGCATTTATTTCATGTAAAAGTGATGAGGAGTTTTTCCATCACTTCGAAATGCGACGATGAGGCCTGGTCTTGTAATTTTGTTGAGGTATGATTTCCATTTTGTTGTAAGCTTGACCACCGAGTACATATTATAAACTCGTGGCAAGTATGGAAATATTTGGGTCATTGTTGGTCACATTGAGAATGCAATTTTTGTTGCAGCTTTAGGCAGGTGTTGGCATTATGATTCTGAAGGACGAAAGTGAAGGATTCTTCAAGGGATGTGCCTTTTCAAGCATTTGCATTTTCACAGTTGCAGGTGTTGGCTTTGCATCTTGATTCTGAAGTACGAGAGGTGAAGGATTCTTCAAGGGATGTGCCTTTTCAGACATCGCATTGCAGCAGTTGTAGATGATGGTTTTGCATCTTGATTCTGAAGTACGAGAGGTGAAGGAGTATTTGAGGGATGTGCCTTTTCAGCCATTGCATTGCAGCAGTTGTAGATGATGGCTTTGCATCTTGATTCCGAAGTATGAGAGGTGAAGCAATCTTCAAGGGATATGCCTTTTCAGACATCACATTGTAGCAGTTGTAGATGATGGCTTTGCATCTTGATTCTGAAGTACGAGAGGTGAAGGAGTCTCCAAGGGATGTGCCTTTTCAGACATTGCATTGCAGAAATTGTACATGATGGCTTTGCATCTTGATTCCGAAGTATGCCAGGTGCAGGAGTCATGTGAGGTTGTGCCTTTCAACGAAATTTGCAGACAGTTGATGATAGGTAAAGCTTGATGCTTTTGGAGGACCAAAAGCTCCTCAGTGGGGAGGAATGATCTAGGTGGATTAAACAGGTACAAGTACAAGTGGCTCGGCATAGAGGCTCAAAAATCAGTGTTCAAAACACCCTCGAACCAATTTCAAGTCATAAAGATCGGTGACGGCTTTACGATGGCGCGGGCGGCATTCAAAACCGAGTTTGTATGATCAACTTATGGTTCTTTAACGTCGGTAAAATTGGTATCGTGAGCAGATTCCTCCCTGATCGTGTGAGATCCGTTCGTGAAAAATGTCATTTAAATCATCCTCTCTTTATTTTCTGAATCTAAAATGGACTCATTCAGAAAGTCATTGTCACTCTGAGAACTTGAAGAACAAGATAGGGCCACCCAAGACCCTCTCAGAGATATGTTTGCTAGTTCTAGTAGTCGTGTGTTAAACCAGTCAGAACATCTGTATGAAGAAACAAAACCAACTGCTAAATGGGTTCTTCCTAAAATAAGTCCTGATAAAGTCTATTCCGATCTAGGTGTCTGGCATCTGAAAGCAGCCACCAGAATTTCAATAAAAGAATCCATAAGTTATGTTCGAGAAAACTCTGACTGTGTCATGTCCATTCCTCTCTTAGATCCAAAGTCTCTGAAAGCAGAAGCAGCAAAATTAGGAACAAAGTTTTTGCATCTGGGATGTATTCGTGTCGGTATTCATGCCCTCACTCATCAAGGTCTGAACACATATGTGTTAGCCACAGTTCGGGACCTAACACATAATAAGTACACAGATTCCTTGATTGGCGGTATTGTAGCTCCATTATCCAATGGACCCATCTGGTTTGACTGTTACCCAAATTTCTTAGTCTATGTCTATGATGAAACCTTGTCTGATATTTTACAGCTACAAATCCAAACATCTGGATTTGACATGAATAGTAAGAGAAATAATATTGCTATACAGACAAGAGGTTGTTTCCATCACACCAACACATTGTCAACTGCAGTCCTGCATGCTCCCAGTAAAGAAAGCAAAACTAGCGTTGTGGTCATGACAGACCCCAAAAACCAGAAAGTTGAACATCAAGCCATAATATGGGAAGAACTTTCTTTTCCTGAACACTGGACTATTCCTAACCCAAAACCCATCTCTGCTCGCGCTATCACTTCTGCCGATATCATCGAAGATCAGTCCAAAGCTGTTCTATCCTTTCCAAGAAGATCTACAATTGACAGAAGAAGGATCAATGAGATGTGTCAAAAGTCTCCCTTGTATATACCACCTGATTGTACAAATACTGCTTGTTCATCTATTTTTTCTAGTTGTAAACATTTATCATTGTTTGAGTTTGCCCAATTGGTAAACTTCCAGAGTCTCAAAGTTGATTGTCCTCAATGCCATCAGTCTGTTAATCTCAAACATCTTGCCGAATTGGTCACTAGACATCAGAACCATAACCCCAGAACAGGTGAAGCTTCGTCGTCCACTTCTGTGACACCCTGTCCAAATCCCAAATGTTCTGATATTCCATTTCCTCATGAATACGAACATGTCCTCATGATACATCTAGTCCCAAGTCTACAAGATGAAGATCCCAGAATTACAGAGATGTTCATGAATATGCAATCCCCAAAAGATAAACATGGCATAGGATTTTACAGTAAAAAAGATCAGTTAATTCCTGAGTGCAGATTCAAAGATCTGCCAGAAGATATTAAGAAACCATCTATCCCTGAGATACAGAAGTTTTATACATTAATGGATGGATGTCAAAAACATGTGATCCCTAAAAAATGGATGAAACAGATGTTGAATTGGGATCTCCATACACATCCACAGGCATATGAGTTTGTTGTTACTCACAGCACAGAGGAGAAAAGAAGATTAGCCTCTCAATGGAAGGAATATATGAATGAAAGAAATGTCTGGATTTCTTTCTATTCATGGAAGAAGGCTAAAGAGTTAGAGGTGATTCTGATGACTGACTCTGCATCCTCCTCTAGTCATACCTGGACAGCTATAGATGGGAATAAAGTTGAAACTTCTTCCAGCTTTCCTCCTTTCAAAGGAATTGTCCTAGGAGAAGGACAAAACTCAGCCAATGCATATCCCTTAGTCCAAAAGGAAAATCTTGCAGGGATAGAAAGGAGAGTCCAGACAGTTAGTGAACAAGTAAACTGGACAAACACTGTTGTCACTGGTTTAGAAAAGAATATGGCTAAAGCTGCCTCAGTCAAAGAACAGATAGACCAAGTCCAAGTGTCTATCAATGGTGTAAATAGTGCTTTGAATTTTGTACAGTATAATGCTTCAGTTTCAAAAGATTTTTGTTTATAGTCTTTAAAAAAGATTGATGAAGTAGAGAATTGTATAATAGAAAATTCCATCTCTACTCGGCATTTAATTTCAAATTTGTCTAATAAAATTGAGAAGGTTGATAAAAAGAAATCAGACAAGCCAGTTCCTGCAGCCTTTCTCCACAAAGCAAAGCCTATGTCCATTCAGAAGGCTATTGAGCGTTTTCCCCAGCTCATTCTAAAAGAGTCTGCTCCTGAGTCTCCCAAACTCAAAGTTACTGTTGCCTCTTTGTTTGAAGAAACTGAGTCTGAAAGTCATGTCCTTCCTGTATATGAACCATTAGAGAAGCTTAGTATACGAGAAATTCCCCTCGATTTGAATGGTGTTGGAAAATTCCTTTACACAAGAAACATTCTTTGAGTCTAGTCGCAAATAATGGAACATTGATGTCTGTCATCGGCACGGATTAGAGCAAGTTCACGGATCTTATGATCTCGACTCTGCATCCTCCTCTAGTCATTCTTGGACAGCTATAGATGGAAATAAAGTTGAAACTTCTACCAGTTTTCCTCCTTTCAAAGGAATTGTCCTAGGAGAAGGACAAAACTCAGCCAATGCATATCCCTTAGTCCAAAAGGAAAATCTTGCAGGGATAGAAAGGAGAGTCCAGACAGTTAGTGAACAAGTAAACTGGACAAACACTGTTGTCACTGGTTTAGAAAAGAATATGGCTAAAGCTGCCTCAGTCAAAGAACAGATAGACCAAGTCCAAGTGTCTATCAATGGTGTAAATAGTGCTTTGAATTTTGTACAGTATAATGCTTCAGTTTCAAAAGATTTTTGTTTATAGTCTTTAAAAAAGATTGATGAAGTAGAGAATTGTATAATAGAAAATTCCATCTCTACTCGGCATTTAATTTCAAATTTGTCTAATAAAATTGAGAAGGTTGATAAAAAGAAATCAGACAAGCCAGTTCCTGCAGCCTTTCTCCACAAAGCAAAGCCTATGTCCATTCAGAAGGCTATTGAGCGTTTTCCCCAGCTCATTCTAAAAGAGTCTGCTCCTGAGTCTCCCAAACTCAAAGTTACTGTTGCCTCTTTGTTTGAAGAAACTGAGTCTGAAAGTCATGTCCTTCCTGTATATGAACCATTAGAAGCTCAGTATACCAGACATTCCCCTCCAGATTTAAATGGTGTTGGAAAGATTCCACCACGGGAAACATTCTTTGATTCTAGTCGCAAAGAATGGAATATTGATAATCTGTCATCAGCACAGATTCGACAGGTTCTAGATCTAATGATCACATAATACAAATTGATGTGCATAGAGGGAAAATCAGAGGTAGAAGCATGCAAAACCCTGATTCCATGTTTCACAGGAACTCTAGCTAGATGGTGGGAACTACAGTCTTCTCCTGCTTTAATAGCAAAGATGGAAGCAGAGGTTGTCAAAGATGAAATGGAGATGTTGAATTCCATTCAGATGGCAGACTGATTAATAACATGATCGCTGCACTCACAGCATTGATACAACAGAATTTCTGTGGAGATGAGCCGAACATTTCAGACCAAAATGAGTTAATCTTAATGAATCTAAAATGTCGAAATATAAATCAATTTGAAGATTTCCATCGGGATTGGATTCAAAGAATCTTCCTGGTGAAGGACCCTAAGAATTTATTGTGGAAGCAAGTTTACCTTGCAGCTTTACCTTCTAAACTTGTAGATATTTTGAAGTTGCAGGAAGCATTCCAGTTGCCACTGGAAACTTATACATGGGGTCAAATGTACAGTACTATTACTAAAGTTTTGATTACTCTCTGTACCAGCTCAAAAATAAACAAGTCTATAGACAAGCTTAATAGACTACCTGGTACAAAGTCATTTTGCAGTAAGTATGGCATTACAGTTCATGATCCCTTGGTGAAAAGAAGGAAGTCAAAGAAAAAGGCTAAGAAGACTTACAGAAGAAGTCAACCCTACACATATCATTTGAGCACCAAGAAACGGTCTGAGCTTAGGCAATCTAAGCCTAAAAGAAAGCCATACTCAAAGCCTTCCAGAAGAGGGGATTACAAGTATACCCCAAAAACTCATTATTATGAGCCACATGACATCCATACTAAAGATGCTAAACTGAATCGGATGCAAGCTATATCATGTTGGATTTGTGGAAAACCTGGACATACTTCAAATATATGTCCTCAGGCCAAAGAATCCCGCAGTGGATTAGGAAAGAAATCTCAGGCAAAATATAAAGGTAAAGGCTAAACTTCCACTGTCAAATCTGAACACATCTATGATAGATGTGGTGGCTCTCATAAAACAGAAGAATGTCAAAGGTTGTTTCTTCAACAAGCCCAAGCATGTTCCTCTTCTATTTCTAGTTCTGAATCTTCTTCTTCTAAGTCTGATTTTGAAGAAGTTCATGCATACTGTCAGTGTAGTGATTCTGAAAATTGTCATTGTGAATGTTCTTCCTCAGAATCTGGTTTTTCTTCTGACAATCCTCTTGAAGAAGAATTTTCAAGGAAGTTAAAAGTACTCATGGCTCAAACTGATGAAGATGAGCTAAAAGTTTTTGCACAGATACGAGCCATGGACGATGGTGACTTAAAGACCTGACTACTTGATGCATATATGCAGTCCAGTTCATCCACCTCTTGCTCTGTTAAGAAACCAATGTTTCTTGTTGCTTCTTATGAGCGTAATACTCGCAGTTATCTCCGCCAACAACAAGAGGACAAAGTTCGCGCACTCACTTTGGGGGAGGTGAGTAAGGAGATACACTGCATGAAAACAGAAATCTCTGCCTTGAAAACAAGAATTTCAGAGCTTGAGAAAGGTAAACAGGTTCAAGCTTGTCCTGTTTCTTCTCCTATTTATTCATGCAGAAAGATAAATTATACTCTGCACGGTGCCCCCAAAAATACTGAAGAAGTTGAGATTGCAGAAGGACATCCTGATCCTCATATGGGTATTAGAGATATGCATTTGCTTGCTATTCAATATCAACAACATCATATAAAAATCAAAGTCTGGATAAAAGGAAAGATGTTTGATTTGGTAGCATTACTTGATTCAGGATCAGATGTCAATATGTTTTCTAAAAAAGCTATTCCATCACAATATTGGGTTACTGCTACCCGCAAACTCACTGGTCTGGGAAAAATAACTCTAGAATATGAAGTACCCAAAGTTGCAATTTGTTTTGATTCAAAGTGTGTCACATTGAAGTTTGTTGTTGGTGACATACCAGTTGATTGCATTCTTGGTAATGTATTTCTTGCTGCAGTGGAACCTCATGGTTCAATGAGATTTCCTAACAAGAAGGTTGGATACTTCATTACAGTGAAAGGTAAAAGATTTAATTTGCCTTATGTTTCTAACACCAGAGTGTCTACCATGGTACATGCCATGCAAGAAGAGTTGCAGAAAGCAAAAAACAGTCTCTCAGAACTCAAAGAGCATAATAACATTCTCAGCATTGAGCAACAGTTGAGTTCTACATCAGTTCAGAAACAGATTTCTGAACTTCAAAAACAGTTTGAAGAACAATGCTGTTCCGAGGAACCCAATGCATTCTGGCATAGAAAGCAGCATTGCGTTGAGCTACCTTATGCAGAAGATTATACGGGTAAGCCTTGTAAGTCCAGAGCCATCCCCATGAGCAAAGAGTACAGAAGGCTCTGTGAAAAGGAGATAAATTAGCTTCTCCAGAGAAAGCTGATCCGGGAGTCTAGCAGCCCTTGGAACTGCTATGGCTTCTACATCAATAAAAGGAGTGAACAGATTCGAGGCATACCAAGACTAGTTATTAACTACAAGCCTCTGAATTCTGTTTTGGCTAATGACACCTACCCAATTCCTCACAAAGGAGATCTGCTCAGTAGGATTGTAGGAGCCAAGATATTTTCCAAGTTCGACCTCAAATCAGGATTCTGGCAAGTGGCCATTGCAAAAAAAGACAAGTTCAAAACAGCTTTCAGTGTTCCTGCAGGCCATTACGAATGGAACGTGATGCCTTTTGGCCTCAAGCATGCGCCTTCTAAGTTCCAGAAGGTAATGGATTTTGTATTTAAACCGTATGTTGATTGGTTGTTAGCTTATATAGATGATATCCTGATTTTCTCTAAAAATCTTCAAGAACATTTCAGACATTTAAAGATTTTTATGAGATTGGTCAAAAAGAATGGTCTGGTATTAAGTAAAAATAAAATGGAGTTATGCCAGACAAAAATAAAGTTTTTAGGGCAAACCATTGAAAATGGCCAAATTGCTTTACAGTCACATGCCTTAGAATTTGCAGATAAGTTCCCTGATGAAATTCTTGATAAGACACAGCTGCAAAGATTCTTAGGATGTCTTAATTATGTAAGCAATTTCTATCTTGAATGTGCCATAGACAGATCTCTGCTAAATCAGAGACTGAGAAAGAATCCTCAGCCTTGGACAGAAGAACATTCAGAAATAGTCCGACAGATCAAGGCTAAGGTAAAGAATCTCCCTATTCTGTATATTGCTGAAGATACTTATTTCAAGATTGTTGAATCAGATGCCAGTAATATAGGTTGTGGAGGTGTATTGAAGCAAAGGCCAAATGAAGAAAGCAGTAAGAAAGAAGAACAAGTTGTTCAATATGCCTCTGGAGTTTGGAGTAAAGCAAAAAGGAATTACTCTACAATTGAACAAGAGGTAAAAGCAGCTTGGAATTGCATCTGTAAATTTTCAATTCATTTGGTTAACAAGAATTTTCTACTAAGATCTGATGCACAAGCTTTGGCAAAAGTCTTAACCAAGACTATAAAAAATCCAGAAGACGCCAAGTTTGCTAGATGACAGGCTTTATTCACTAATTTTGATTTCAAAGTTGAGCATGTCAAAGGAATTCATAATTGTCTGCCTGATTTCCTTAGTAGAGAATTTATCCAGCAACAAGAACATCATGATGACCCTGAAGAAGAGGAAGAAGAAGCACATGTGATGGTCATCATTACTGAATGGGACCAGACCCATCAAAGAGAAACGCTCAGACATATATCTGATGATGAATCATGGGCAGTCTACAGAGAGAAATGGAAGCCTACATGGCAGCTCCGAAATACCTAGATATTAGATGCAGATTTGCAAAATCACTCTAATATCCAGCATCTGGTACCTAAAAGAAGAGTACATCCTAAAGGAAGTAGGTAGATCTATGATATGATGTACTCCACAAGTATGACAGCTTCAGAAGAAGCTGAAAGATCTTTGTTCGAAGATTTTTGTGATCTCACTATTATCTGTACTGGCGGCAGTGATAGAACAAGAATCTATTACAAATCTTATGCAATCAATAGGTCGCGGTGTCCAGGATGGAACAACACAGAAAGATTCCTGACATGGCCAGGTAACAATCCTGACCTCATTTTTCCTGACACTGTATATAATTTTGTAGGATATAAAAAGCATTGGTGGAACTTGTTGAACAAAGACGGCCGTAATGAAACCCATTACACCAAGTTAAAGTTTGCACCCACATGGATAAATCAGACGGGCCAAAGTCCTTCGTGGTTACATGATTGGTGGTTTCAGTATGGTCTGAGTGCCTACAGTATGGATCCTTATTTCTATGAATCCTATTTTCAAAGCCGATGTAATGAATGTCTTGAGGGTCCTTTGGGAGATTGTTTTCATACTCCATGCCAAACTGTAGGAGATATGAGCCAGCTAGAGTATAGATTGATTAATTCAATCTTTGAATCTCATAGAAAAAGACAACATGAATGGCTGGTGATAACAAAAATAAAACATCAGATTATTTTAAACAAGCCAATGATTGTTCGTCGGATGTACACAAAAGCATGGGATGATCATGTCTATCCAAATCTCCGGTTTCCGGGCATCAAAATCCTTGAAGAATTTGATGAAGCCAGTACAAGCGGTTCACATGGGCTCTGCTAAACCAAAAGTATCCATTGTGTAGTTGTACCCAGTGACGGGTCTACTGTGACAGGTCTTTTCCCGAGGGCTTTTCACCTGTTTGAAAAAGCATCCTCCGTGTATGAAATAATTATTGTTTCCTCGTGGGCCTTGTACAGAAAAGGTATCCACAGTGTACCCCACACATGTCACGAGTTTGTGTCGGATGGACGAATCTCGGTGCGGATATCACTTCGGTGTTACCCGAAAGCCATGATTCTCCTCCACGTGTCTTTAATCCGACGATCCGATGAAAATGTTTGTTCCCCCTCATTTCCTATAAAAAGAGGGTTAAGGCTCATTCTTCGGCATCGGTATTCGGAGAGTCTAGAGTCTAGAGTTAAGAGTCATTTGTGTTGTGAGTCTGAGTCGAGCCGAAGCTCCCTACTCTGCATCTGCACAAAGTCTCGCGATCTGCTTGCATCACGTTGCTAAGACTCAAGTCCATAGGGGATCTGACTAGCCTGCGTGTCTATGTGCTCGGCATAGGCAAGAATCTGAAGTGGCGAGATCCATAAGAAAGTCCGTCTCCATGTATCATGTGTTCTATGAAGAACTCGAGACAGAGTCCGCAACCAGCCAGGAAGCCTCCGCATCACTCGTCATTCACCGAGTAGCTAATATGGTAAATTCCATTGCGAAAATTCATCTCTGGGAAAGAGATCTTCCCGAGTCTCTTGCCGAGTCCATCGTAATCTAACTCTCCGATGTAATTTCATTCTGAAAGTCAATAAAGAGAGAAATTTTTGTTCCGCATTCTTAAGAACTGCAACTCTGAGCTTTATGAATGTCCACTGAGGTAGTATTGTCTTCTTAAAATTTTTCCGAAATTTTGCCAGAGGTTCGCCAAATCTCGAAAGGATGTGGAGTAGGCCATTAAAAAGGTGAAGGGAAGCCGCAGAGAAGGCAGAAAGAGGCGTTAAAGAGAAATTAGGTTCGTGTATGGGTTCACATAGGGAACTCTAAGAAACAAGAAGATACTCTGAGCTACCGGGCCTCGTTGAGTGCTTTTTTGTAGGTAAACCTATGTGGCCGGTCCCCGCAAGAAATTGCATATGTTAAAGCATGTACCACCACCATAATGCCACCAACAAGCGGAAGACAAGGTGGAGCGCCTGGGCGGACCCGACCCCTCCAAAATTTAAAATGCGTTGTTTCTAAAACAGAAAAACGTGCTATCTTGGTAGGGGCGGGATTTGACCTCCCGACCCCTCCTCAACCAATTACTCAAATTGCCAAAAGGATATTCTTGGAAATGTCCGCCACGTTTCTGTTCTTAAACCCAGAATTTGCACAGTGCCCCTGGTCCATGGATATCAAGATTTTATGATTTTTTATGGCAGGGCATGTGGAACCATGAGCCAGAAAAGAGGTAGGCGGAACCTTGATTGAGTCTCATTTTCAGAAGGGCGAAATTTTGACTTTGTCTAAATGAGACAAATTTTATGTCATTTTTGTACTACTCGACACCACGAGTCTGATGGCATGCTCAGTTTCTGCATCTGAGTTTTCAATTTTTCAGCCACTTTTGGAAGTGGGTTATGCAGGTGTCAGATTTCCACAAGTGAGCAGTCGTTTTCACCTTTTTCGATGCCACAAGATTGATGGTGTTTTCAAATTCAGTCGTAGAGCAGCTCAACCTTCAGCAAACGGCAGCATGAGGTATATGATGTGGATTCCATGTACTTCTTTATTTATTTCTCTTTGAGATGCATTATGTCTTGCAGATCCCAATTGATACATGAGTTGTGGGATCTTGCCTTGTGTTGTTATTGATGTATTTTCAGCTATGGATTTGTGTCATGTATGAGATCCCTATTATGCCACATTGGCGGGATGCTCGTTTTCATATGTGTATTGTTGAGATCCCTTGTTTGTCGGGATTGACGGGATACTCTTATTTATTACGTGTTAGTTATGGTCATACTGATAGGAGTCTTTCTTTATGTATGACAGTTTTGTAGTGGAACATCTCTTAAAGAAGTCAAGCCACTCCTACGTGAGGGAAATTTTTCTTTGTATGTCATAGGGAAACACATCCATGTACATCTTCTTCTTACAACACATAATGCAATGGCCTTCACCATCTTGAGACCGAGGCCTGAAGATGTAGTCCCTCCTAGACAAACTCCGTCATCAAACAACGTGTTCTTATGATTGATGATCTTGTCATATTCTTTTCCTCTTATTTATAGCATACACTTATTCATTTATGTTCTTTAACATCTTAATTAAAAGCAATTCTAATTATCAGCCGAAGTAAAAGGTCTTAGTTAAGGGTATCAAGAATTTACCCTGGATCAAGGGCGGTGTATCTTGGTTCCAGATTCCATTTTTGTTCGGTGCCTCGGATCAGGCAAAGGGACTCCTTATTTCCCTTTGACTTGATTGTTTTTCATCCACTCCACTTCAACATGATCAAGATTCGTATACTTGATAGTTCGGTGATCCAATGATTCTCGGGTGTGTGTGAAATTTTTCAAACCTCGTGAGGGGGTGGCCCTTCAGGTAGCTCCCCACATGCCCGGATGACCTCATTTTATGCTACAGCCTCTGATGCAACTCTGCAGATTTGATGGGTTCAGCCCTAGACACTTGCAGCGCCTCTATCATGCATGTGTCACTTAGATAATCCACACATATTTTCAGAGCCCCTTCCTATTTATCAGGGCTTCTTTGGTTGTTATTATATCTCATGTAATCAGATATTATTGTATTCAATCCTAGTTGTTCTCCCAAGCATAGTATGTATGTGGGATCCATAATGTTTTTGTCTGACCCATTTTATGCTAGCATATCATGTAATTTATACCTTAGTCTCATTTTTCTAGGTGCACCATTATTCTTTTTACTTTTTCATCTCGGAGGGAATAGGTATGCCTCCCTCGCCTCACTGAGAACAGGTACCCAAACATTAAAGGAGACTTATATCATTTGTCACCACTGGGAATTATTTCTTCTACTTTTCCAATCCTTCCTTCAACCCTCCTATCTTAACATTCATCATTGCTTCCATGCCTGATTTTAAACCATCATTCAAAAATACCATGTCCCTTTTTATACAAACTATATTAACATTCATCATGGCTCCTAATTTAGTTTTTGTTACTTTTTGTGAGAGTGAAAATTTTTTCACTTAGTCTCGTAATTTTGATATATAATGTTGCATTTGATCCTCTTTTTATTGCGTCATAGTAGATATTTATTGTTTCTTACTAGGTGTATCCTTTTTTGAGAGAGAGATTATAGAATCAAACAACGATATCTATGCTTCGCTATGCCCTTTGAATCAATTCAAACTAATTTTTCAAACAAAATTTATGCAAAATTTTAAAATAATACATACATTTTTCTTGGTTTTAGGAAATCGATCTTGAAATTGTTGTATCTCTGTAATTTATGCCTCCCAAGGTTTGAAATTTTGTCTTGTGGTATAAATCTAAGTATTATTTCCAACTCCACAAGATATACCAAGAATGGATTCTTCAATATCACATTATGCCAAATATCCCATGATGACCTAAGTATAGTCTGGTTCAGTAGAGAAAAATTTACATGATACCACGTGTCACTATTTCAACCTTTGGCCCTTAAATCGATACAAAAAAACTACATTCCATGCACTTTCAGTCACTTTTTACAGAATTCAAATTTGATGCTTGAAAAGAAAGTTATGGCAATTTTCCCTAGGTCACTTTTTTGAGATTGGATTATGGAGAAAACATAAACCCTAACTTCTTCGGATAATATCTCAGGAAATATAGCGAACCAAAATATCAAATTTATACAAAAATTTCACCTAGATTTTTGCTCCATGTGATTGAAATTTCCAAGATGACATGTTTAAAGCAACGAAACCCTAGAATCCAAAGCTCGGATACCAAAAGTTATGCAACCAAATCACAAAACAAAATAAGATATAGATCAATGACATGAAAATTAGCCTCTTCGAGGGGGATAACTCCTTTACACCACATAAATGAACAGTTCTTGGATTATACAAATGGCAAGTCCTTCTTGGTATATAAAGGAGTCTAATGGGTCACAATATAATCAAAGGCTACATAACAGTAATAATGTAAGGGCAACACAATAATAATAGTGGGATTATATGGGGAACAACAATAACAATATAGGGGCTACATGGGCACAACAATAACAATAGGGGACTACTCTAATAATAACAACAAGGGAGCTACACTAGTATTATAAGGAACTAACACCTTCCTACTAGTTAACAAAAACTAACTTAAGCCATACATGTAAGAGGATCATTCTTATGTATGACCAAGCGACCTCTTTTCATATGCCCATGTATGTGTATCTACACATGAATGTAGGTCCAAACAATTAGAATACAAAAATATGAAAAGTTTGATGATATACTTTTAAGTGTATATGGTCTAAATAGAAAAATATGGGCATGTAAGGGTGCAAATAGAAAAAATACATCTAGACATAAGTTCTAAAATATGGAAAACTAAAAATTTTACATTACATAAATTTAATCTCCTAATGACCTATATGGTCTAAAAATCACATCTTATAATCCATTGAGTAGATGGTTCGTTTAACCTAGTGTATCAATTTAATATTCATTTCCATTTGATTATTCAAATTTGTTAGTATAATTGGATATTGTATAGGTTTCAATTAATGGGCACCATTGAGCAACACATTCCTTTTCTAAGTTTCAATCTTAGAATCCAAAATTTTGTTGCTCAATGGGCACAAAAGGAAGAGGTGAAATTTTAAAAATTGTGTTGAAAGCTAACAACGTACCCTCTTTCCATTTTCTTCATTTGATCTCATATGTATTTGAATGTATCATCACGAATCCTAAAAGGGAATCCACTTTAACTTTTAATGTCAAAATCTAAATGAATTAAAATAGCATATAAGTAAATTTAAATGCAAATATTAACTTTGAGTAGGCCTATTGGTTACAAACATGTGTTTCCTCTTAGGAGGTCTTAGGTTCAAATCCAAAGGGGGGTAGATTTTGCTCACCTCCATATAATTTAGTAGTAAAATAAATGCATGGAGGGTGGTCCCTGGTCCCACAAACAAGGGAGTCCTATACACCAATTTGGTGTTTTGCTTGGCCATGAAATTAAAATTGGATTATTATTATTATTTATTAAAAAAATTACAAATATCAAAATGAAACCTTTTGTGTGTGTGTTTGTTTTATCTATAAAAAGGTGGTAATATATTTATTTCAAGAATAAATGGTGACAATACATTTAGAACATGTCTAAGGACATTGGACCAAAATAAAGTTGATAGCAACTTTATCATGATATGAAATTTATGGTAAAAAAACCCCAAAATATCTATAGATCAGACACAATCAATTGAAGGCATCTATGAAAAATAACTATATTGATTCCCTCAAGTTCCATTCAAGAAACAATAAAAATTATATTGTCCAAAGTTAGCGTTAATCACATGATTTGATTAATCCTTAGATATTGATATCTACATTAGAAGTTTCAATAAGAATATAACAATTTATATACTAGGTCGGATAGAAATCACTACATCAAAAATCTTAGTGATCTTGAGTAAGCCCAACTATGCATTCATTTCTTGTTTAGATATATCTTAAGTGATGAAATTTAACTCTCTCTATATATAAATGTAATAGAAGTTACCAAATCTGCCTTCTTGTTCCTTCACCTATCAAATGAGATGTTCAAGCCCCATATTGAGATTCATCATCTGTCAAATAATTCAATTTATCACTAGCTTTGAATATCAAATATCTAGAGCCCCGAGATACCTATTTCTAGTACTATTCCAACCATTATGGTGATTGCTTTGACCTTTTCTATGTTGTTTCTCCCATAAGCTAAACCACAAATAATGATATAATAATGATTCTTTAAGATGAATAGTAATTTTGTAGGTCTATGCATATTGGGATTTTCCTTAGAAACACCATCAAAGAAACACCAAGTAAACCCTTATCAATATGAATTCTCCCTATTTTTATAAGGGTCTCGCTAGATAATTATTAATTTAATCCCACATATGCATATTGGATTTTGCATAACACTTTTGGTCTTTTGTTAACATCCTAATAATCATTACATTCATTATTAACCATAATTCCTAATAGACAATTAAAAGGTAAATTTCATGTTTAGGTAACTTGTTATACTCCCACTACGCCTTAATGACCTCCAAATTATTGGTAGCTCATATGCCCACCCCACAAGTTAATGTTATTGCTGCAACCCACACTGTAATGAAAATGACATTTAATAAGCATATGCGACATAGATTCAAATGTAGATTTACACATGGGGCACATAATAGGGCCTTTGAATGATATTTCTAGTAATAGGTCACATGTAAGGACCTTTCTAGATAAGGCCATCCATAGAAAAAATGTTATTTAAAAGGATGCTCTAATTTTTTGTACCTTATTACACTACTATTAAATATAAAGGGATTGAACATTGATGAACATCATTGAATATCCTAATCTTCTCATGTAAAAAAACCCTAGTAAGGTTTTTTTACTAGACCAAATGGTCCTCATTTATGAGTATGATGGAATTATATGAAAACCTATGAAGAAAATCATACCACTTAACATCATGATTAATTAGGTATATGTCCCATGACTTCTTCCTCATTCCTTCCCATTATTTTATGACATCTAGCAACTCTTGTGTCTACTAATGTTCTCATATTGAAATTCCTTAGTGCCAAGAGAATAGTTTCAGAAAATCAATATGCATCTTCTCTAACATACGTCGACACTAAGATGGATGCTTATACCATTGCCAAATTTCAACACGATCTAGTTTCACACAAAGAGGAAATCATGTACCAATTATTTCCAAATAATTAAGTCATTTTAATGTTTCTTGTTTGGATTTCAAACCCATGTTTCCATAATTAAGAATTGGATATATTTGTGCATATTCACCTCCTTCTATAACCCTTCTCCATTCATCAACTTCCATGAACTATTAGTCATGGAAGCCATGGAAAAATGGAAGATGTTCTCCACCCACAAATATATTTGGCTTTGAAATTTGATTCCATATAACCAAATCCATTGTTCTATTTTTATTGCTTCTCTATCCAAACAAATATTTATATCTTTCCCTTGGTTTTGTGTAGGATACCCTTTTGAATGCAAGCCAAGGATTGTCAAGAAACTGGGATGGCATATAAAATAACCTTAGCTAGTGTTAATATTCCCTAAAGAGGGAGTTATATTGTATACCAAGAGGAAATCCTACATTCAATCTTACTATATATCCACATCTAGTCCCTATTTCCGCAAAATCTAGAAGTCCCATTGAGAGGAGGACTCATTGAAGAAAGGTCAGACTCTATGGAAACAATGAGGAAGGATTTCCACTATCACCTCAAAAACTGTATTCCTTCTATTTAGTGGGATTTAAACCACAAGGGAGGATTTCCTATGCCACCTAAAAGGTATTCTAATATTATGGCTCATGGTGACTCATTTTGGAGGTCCTAAAATTGGTATAGGGATTGGCAAGGCCCAAGATGACCAAGATATCTAGAATAGGGTTGCAGCTCTCTAAAGTTAGACCTATGAAAATGCTACTATAAGTTAGGGTTTGATTGATTTTCTTAATTACAATATGAAATGGCATATTAAAAAAAATAGGAAAATCCTTGAAATGGTCTTAAAAAAGAAGGGGATTATTGTCGTTGTGACAAACACCCTCCAAAATTTTACTTACACTTGAATTGTTGAGCCTACTTGCGATCCTATGATATGACATTCATCAATTGCTCGTAATCACTTCATATTTGATTGATGTTCCTTAATTGTCAAAGTCACTTGCTTACACATGCCTAGATTTTGATGCATTCGCAAACACTTTTCTTACAAGAAATCCTAGTAGTTTATGTGTATATTAGAGAGTCAAACCCTACACAATCCCTGTTGACAGTTCTTGTGAAATATTTGAGGATAGTGATTTCATAGTCCCTATAGACAAAGGCTTTGGAATCCCTGTAGACATTTAGAGCAAAATCGTAAGCTGACATATCCCTCACTGATAGCTGCAATTATATCAGCCTCCCAGTGAATTTTCTCAATTGTCGCTTTTGTGTGCATTGGTTTTCATTAATGTCACTTTCACTTTTGTGACTGTCATTTTCTCTTGCTTTCACTTCTACGAGTGGCACTTATTTTTCCTCTTCACTATGGAAAGTGTCACTTTCACTTTCTTTAGCTTTTGCAAGTGTTGTTTTCATGTTTTTCTTACTGTCGCAAGTGTTGTCCTTTGGCTAGGGAAGTGCCGCATCTGGTCAGAGGGATTCATTTGTAAACCTGTGAATGGAAGTTCTGATGCATTCTCCTACACTATTTTGTTCTATCCATCATTAATACATTCATTAGACACATTCCCCAAGTCGCGAGAATTGTTTCACTAGTGTCATCACCTGCGTCGCAAAGTGTATCTTAAGTTTCGAATGTTGTGAAAGTGGAGTTTTTGGTTCATTTCAAGATGAAACTTTGGTACCGATGGGTCATATTTATCATAAATACATTTATTAGATTCATTTCAAAATTTTCATGCATTGTCGTACTAGTGTCGTCATTGTCTTTGCAAAGTGTATCTTAAGTGTCAAACTTTGGGATAAGTGTTGTTTTGTTCTCATTTCGATGAGGAAATGTTAATTATGGATGGTAAATGCTTCCTTTTTTAGTGTTTTATCATATTTAAGTGTGATCATGTTCAATTCATGCTCTAGCCCCATCTCTCTACTCTTCGGTCCCACACTTAGTCATTTTCTGCGACTGATCCTTCTCCAGTCAACCTCCTCCAAAATTGCCTCTATGAACTTCGCATTGCACAGTCTCAAGCCATAAGAAGGTTTTCCTTACTCCTGGAACTACGCAATGCATAGCCACTTCCTCCAAGGTTTGTGCATTACGCAGTTACAGTGATCAAGATCAACATCCTACTACCAAAACCTACGCATCAACCTTCTAATCAGCCTCTTTCTATGCATTGCGCAGTTGAAGCCAAAAATCTCTCTCTCTACTTCCATGAACTATGCAACTGCATAATCCAGATGCCCAGTTTTGGTCCAAAACTGCACATTGTGTAGTAACAGTGGGCAAGCCTGCCTCACTATGACCCTCAAATGTGCAATCCTCCTTCTCATTCGTCCAAAATTGTGCATTGTGCAGTTTCAAGCCTCAATCCATTACTCCTTCCCTCTGAAAATGCGCGCTACACAATCTCTGATCTTTCATCTTGGTCCAATACCCAGTTCCAGGTCAACCAATGGATTTCATGAAGAGAATTAGACTAGGATAGTTTTTGATTGATTTCGTCCTATCATGAATGTATTTCACTTGAAAATACTATATCTTGACATGAGAGGATGATTTTCAAAGAGGAAGAGAAGGAAACTATGTTAGAAAACACTTATGAAGTTGTAACCATGAAGAAGCATCAAGCAAGAGGATGAAGTAACACTAGATTATGAAAAAATATCAAAGATTAGTTCGCATGAAGACTCCATATTAATCAAACCCTTGGAGGATGATGACAAAGCTCATGAAAGATCCATCATGAAGATACAAAGAAGGCAACAAGAAGAGCAGTTTGGCAATGCCACATCATCATGAAGTCCCATGTCATCATTACCAAATCATGGCTTGTACAAGAGTCATATCAAGAGTCACATGTGTCATTTTATCTTGCTACATCATTTGTTGAATGTAATTGTGTAATTTACGAAAATGAGAAAATGTAAAATATGTGGAAGACCAAGGGCCCCACATGGAATGTGAAGAGTCACTATTGAGTTCTAAAGTCATATGGAAGCTCAAAAGTCATGTAAGAAATCGAAAATTCATAGTATAATATCAAGAGTCATGAGGGAGATCAAGAGTCACATGGGAGGTCAAGAGTCACATGGGAGGTGGAGAGTCACCTCATTTTTTATAAAGAAACCCTCATAACTCAAGCAAAAGGAATTTTGGGATTTATGTTGAGACATGAATCTGACATCTTGATTGAGTAAGCTAGTATGGTATGGAGTATTTAAATCATCACAAAAATAACTCAATGGACGAAAAACTTCATAAATTCCATTAATAAACTAACAACAACAATCAACATGTCCATTTCCAAGGGGATGCTCACTTTGCTACAGCAAGAGCAACCACAGAAAGAACATGAGTTGGGGCACAAAATACTTGCACATTGGGGTTACAAAAAAATTCCTTCTCAAACTGGAAGAACTTGCTTCACTCCTCTCCAAGGTGCATCAGTCAGATGGGAAGAGCTTGGTTTGGGCTCTAAAACCAGCGATGCTTGCTCTCATTCAACACAAATTTTTGGATCATCTTTGTGTATGGATCAAACTTCCAGTTGTGTCTTGTGTTAGTAGTACCATGATGTTAATGGTGCCTATACCTCCTTACAATGATGCAATTATGAGGAGGGTCTTCAGATTGATTTTGGAAACTTTTCAAGATTTGGATAACAGTGAGGGCCCCACCTTTCGGAAGAGGCTAGAGATTATAGAATTCACGGTTAGATATTATGATCTCGTGTTTGAGATGGCATGTAACGATTTGATCCTGCAAATGTTCCAATGCTTATTCAACATTAGGAAACATCATCCTAACATGGTCATAACACATATGCAGTTCATTTTATCCTCATGTATGGGAGGCCATGATGTCATTTGCAAGAGGTTTCAGTCTTGGTTGTTGGCCATTTGAAGGGAGGAACAGTAGGTTTCCCATGCTTCCTATGAACTAGCCGAAATTTTAGTTGAGCAAAACATTGGACTGTTCAGGAGATGGTTGACCCAAGTGGGGTTGCAGTGGATTTATGGTGACCAACCATATAGTAAGAATGATTTGAGGAGGAAGGTTATTTGCTTCATCTGCAAGGAACCTTGGGAGCCTAACCACTTATGCTTAAGTGATACGGAGGATATCACAGGGGTAGGGCAAGACGAGATCCCTTTGGACTTTCAGGGTGAGGATTTTTCTTCTATGGCTGAATCCATGAGTTCATACAAGGATACCCCTAAGGAGTATGAGAGGTCATGTGGGTATGTTGGCAGCAGCCCGGATATGCATCCATGTGAGATGGAGGAGTATGATGAGCAGCAGATTATTCAGAGGACATATTTTCCAGATGATGGAATGATCACTCAGCATGGAGATCACGTAGAGGGGCATGGTTCAGTTGAGGAGGATGAGTCATTTGTAGATATCTAGTTAGGGGTTCATGTTGAGCCCATGATGGAGGACGATGAGCAGCCAATCATTGATGAGGAGTGGATGGATGTATAGATAGCCAGTAGGATAGCAGTATTTACATACACTCGTCATCAGGTGATGTTGGAGCTTGGAAGGATAGATTTGCAGGAGGTTTGTAGACTAGAGGAGCGTGGAGTTTCCAGCCATATGAGGGTGGATATTTTTGAGATGGTAGTTCCTCCATCTCTGGGCTGGCCCACTGATGAGGTGCAGGAAATTGCACGGGAAGTTGGTAGAGATGCAGTACTTTCATGGAGAAACCCTCTCCAAGAGTACATAGACAGGGCTTGCAGTGCCTTTTGCCCCAAGAGTACATAGACAGGGCTTGCAGTGCATTTTGCCCCCTTTTTCCCTTTATAGAGAGAGGGGCAAGCTTTCTCAGATATATCTTGTTGATGGACTGGACAGAGCGACATGAGTTGAGCAGAGACTAGAGGCAGCATAGTAGACTTGTCACATACGTAGGTGTCCATGAATTCGATTCTTTTCACAATATAGATTGGAGGGAGATCATGAGTCAGTATCATATTTATGGAATATCATTCTTAGTACGGGGCAGATTATAGCTGGAGACCTTAGATGAGGTGGTTACTACATATTTCTGTGGGAAGTGGGATGTGGACCAACAATTCATCAGCATTTTAGTAGCACTATCCCAGCATCAGCAAAGTAAGGTTGACCTCATCCTATGCCAGAGGTTGGATTGGAGAGAGGTGATGAGTTGGTATGCAGTCAGTCAGCCAACATTCTCAGTTATAGTTATAGCACAGCAGGATTCATGGGGCACTGATGTTTGTTCTTAGTGGCATTGGGACCCAGGAGGCTTTATTGATGACATGCTAAATCACAGATTGGTCTAGGATCCGGGAATTGAGGGTTCCGTCTCCGGTGGGTTGACACAAAGTCATAGCATCACCCATCAGTTTGTATGGGATCTATGAATTAGATCCCAGTGGCATCGGGAAAACAGACCAGTCCAAAATTTTGGATTGCTTGAGAGCAAGAAATATTGGGGTGGAGGATTTGTAATGTTCCTTTTTTTGGTTTTCCTTATGACATGTGTTAACACTGGAAAATCATACAGCAGAATATGACATTAATTAATGTCAAGCCTAAGGATTTATAGGGTAGGAACACATTATGGAATCAAGAAGTATTTAAAATCTCTAAGGTTTTGAGAAAATCACATTTGAACTAGTCTTAAATTCTAAATTGTGTGC